>JASDQU010100039.1:170867-236007 GCA_032191745.1 Picea mariana | reverse complement strand
CTACTTTTTATAAGAAAAATAATCTAGATAAAAATTGTCCCTATAATAATTTAGAACAAGATATTTATAATTTGAAAAATGAAGGTAATATCCTTCTGCTAGGAGACTTTAATGCTAGGACTGCAACTAAACAAGCTACTCTTTTAAGTGATGACTCCAACCATAATCCTTTATGTCTAGATGAGGACCTTTTTTTATCTAATAGCTACAAAAGAAGCTCTGAAGACCTAATTGAGAATTTGTTTGGTACTGAGTCGTTCAAGCTCTACAGCTCTCAAGACCTAATAATTTGCAATGGAGTAATGAAGTGGCCAAACTCCAACCAAATGACCTATATTCATGGGCTAGGTATTAGTGTTGTAGATTATGTGATATATGATATCCCCGTTTCCAACCAAATAACAACTTTTAACCTTTTAAATGACCATGAGCCTGACTCTGATCATAAACCTTTAACCCTAACTCTAAAATTTTCCATGCATAGGAGCACCATTGAAGAGAATTCTGATAATCAAAGGAATTTGCGATTTGACAAAAGTAAAGTTAACATTTTCTTAAAGGATTTAAATAGTAAATTAAAACTCCTAACTTATAAGGACAACATTGAAGAACTCTATCATAATTTTACAACTACCCTTTCCACTTCCATTAACAAGTTCTCTTTCGAGGTGTCCCATAAAAAGAATAATAGAACAACCAACCCTTGGTATGATAAAGAATGTAAAATTACTAGGAAAGCCATTAGGGATGCTTCTAATGTGCCCTTAAAACTCAATAAGATCAATACATACAAAGCCCTAATCAAAAGGAAAAAAAGATACTATATCAATAAAAGGCAATAGAAACTTTCACAACTATACAAGTTGGATCCTAGGAAGTTCTGGAGCCAAATTCTAAAACGCAATACTAAAAAAAATAATAGGATTCCCTTAACGGACTGGAATTCCTACCTTAAAAGTTTTTACGAGTTCCCTAATGCCATGGACACCATTCCTATTGTCCCTACAAAGGAAGAAGTTTTTTCTTTAGATGACATAGAGTTCGGGGTTATGCGGCTCGCAAATGGGAAAGCTAAGGACATTGAAGGATACCAAGCTAAAAATTTTAAAATCGGAGGGCCAATCCTTATCCCTCACATACATAAGCTCTTCAATTTAGCAGTCAAGAAGGGCTTCCCTAAACCCTGGACGCAAAGCCTCACTGTTCCTATTTTTAAAAATGGGGATAAAAACACTCCCTCTAATTATAGGACGATTATGATTAGCCCGATTTTAGCCAAGCTTTATGGAATTATTTTGGAAAAGAAGATTAGCATTTGGCTAGAAAGTCACGGTAAAAGAGCTAAAGGTCGAGCCGGGTTTAGGAGATATCATTCAACTGTGGACCATCTTGTTACCTTTAGGATCATTGCAAAGGAGTTCCGCAATACTAAAACCAATCTTTTTTGTTGTTTTGTTGACTTTAGAAAATCTTTTGACATGGTTCCTAGGAAAAACCTTTGGAATAGGTTGGAAGAGGTAAAAGTGTCTCTCGAGTTGAGGGTTGCTACAATAAGGATGTATGAGAACGTTATTGCTAAGTTTTAAAACACTGAGGGCTGGTCAAAAGAGATTAATTGCAATATCGGAGTCAAACAAGGTTGTCCCTTGTCCCCTACCCTTTTTGGCATATACATTGATAAATTAGAAGAATGCTTGGAAAAAGCAGGTTGTGTCGGCCCTACTCTCACTGGTATAGTCATCAATCTTCTTCTTTATGCCGATGATATTGTTCTTATGGCAAGGAGTCCCCATGATATTGAAAACCAACTAAGAATCCTCAAGGATTTTTTCTCCAATATGGGTTTGAATGTTAATACTGATAAGACTAAGGTCATGATTATTAAATCCAATAAGATCCCTTATGATACCTTGGTATATGACAACAACAACTTGGAGGAAGTGAGTTCATACAAATATCTTGGAATTGATATTCACCACAAGCTTAATTGGAATTATAGCATTGAGAAAAGGATTATTGGGGGATAGAAAGCTTATTATGGGCTTGAAAACAATTGTAAATCAGTTGAACTTTGGAGTTGGGATAAGAAGAAACTCCTCTTTGAGACTCTTGTTACACCTATTATTCTTTATGGATGTGAATTCTGGGGCTGTAGTATCTCTCGTGGATCCTAGAGAAAGATAGAGCAAATAAAAAAGAATTGTATAACCTATAATCTCAAAATTAAAGGAAATACGCCCTATCACATCCTCCTCGTAAAAACAAGTCTCTCCCCCATTGAGAGCATGGCTATGACTAGATACCTAATGTATAAGAACAATTTAAACAACATGGAAGACAAGAGGCTACCTAAAATTGCTTCCAAATCAAGTCATAACCACCATCAACTCAAGCGAGGATGGCATAAAGACGCCCGGTCTTGGCTAAACTATTGGGGAATCATGGAAGAAACCATTTTGCAGAATAAAGATACTATTAAAAAAAATGTCAAATCAAAATTTAAGGAAAAAAATGTGGTGTGATAAAGAGTTAGAGAAAAAAAGAAAATTAAGGTATTATAAAGATGTAATCAACCATAATCTAGAAGATCAAAATTATCTATCTGTTTTGCCAAGTGTAAATTAAAAAATAAGCATTGCTAAGATAAGAACAAATTCTCACGAGCTCCATAGTGAAATTGGGCGTTGGTCAATTCTTAAAACGCCATGGGATGAAAGAGTGTGTCACCTTTGTGACACTAAGAAGGTTGAAGATGAAAAGCACTTTCTCTTAGATTGTCCAGCCTATACCCATATTAGATCTCATTTTCAAAATATTGATCACACTACCAACCTTCCTAACCTCTTAACTCAACAAAAGTATGGTGATCTTGGAAAGCTTCTCTTAATGCTTTTGTAGCACAGAAACAAAATTCTAAAGAATCACAAGTAATCACTTACCCTCTTAAGATCCGATAAACCAATTAAATCTTAGTGGATGTTAATCATCATCATCATCATCATCATCATCATATATATAACAATTAATCGATATATTTATAATTCATAATTAATTAATTTTATATATATATATATATATATATATATATATATATATTATTTGTTTTGCATATAACAAAATATATTAAATATATGTTAATTTAACAAAATCAATTAATGAATTCAAAGTTAGGTTAACATGTTTTTACAAAGATAAGACCAAAAATGAGCTCTTTAACTCCAAGGAACTATAAAATTGTTAGTTCCCGAATATTACGGATGACCATTTGAAGTCATGTAAAGGATTAGGGAAGTATAACTCACCCGTCATTTTATGAATTTAATTTCTTTACCCGTCCTTTTCATGAGATATTTAGAGCTAATATCTCTATAAAATAATAATAATAATAAATACCTATAAAATAATAATAATAAATATTTATTAATATTAATAAGTATCGGTTATTCTTTTTCATGAGATGTTTAGAGTTAATATTTCTATAAAAAATAATAATAAACAAATATTAATAAAAATAAGTACATGTTATTTGGATGTTTAATTCTTGATGGTAAAAAATAATAATAAATAAATATTAATAATAATAAGTACATGTTATTTGGATGTTTAATTCTTGATGGTGATAGTGTTTAGAGGAAAGAAGGAGAAGGATGTGCAATGGCCATTTTTGTTATTTGTTAATGCATGTGGCATGTGTTTTTTTTCAATAGAAAACTTTTCATTATATTAAATATAATAGTGTGCTTATGGTTATAAAAACCTTGCCAGGTAATTACAAAAAGGTTCATAATTGTTCTTAGATGTCATTACTCCTGTCATTACTCCTGCACATTCGCAAAACTTATAAATTAAACAGTAATTTTTCCTTTCTCAAACTGTTCAAATACTATGTGAAAGCAAATAAAGTATCTATCTTCTTCCTCTATGGCAAATTTAGCAGTTTCTACAAAAAACATTTGAAATAAAAACATGCTAAAATAGTTGCAGAAACAGAGAAGGACCCTCGTTTCCATCTATCCATTTGTTATATATTATCTTCCCTTCTTAATTCTATAAAGCCTTATTGGATAGTGTGTCTACCTCCCAATTATGTTCCTGATAAATGTGAGAGAAACCGATAGTACTGAATGAATTGGTGAGTTATCTTATTATGTCTTTCCAGCCTACTAAAAAGATGACCTGTAAATTTCCTTTGTAGTTCAGCCAATCAATTACTATTTTTAAGTCTCCATAGACCTGAAGAGCATCAATATCCAAACGAGTAGCCAAGATTAGGGTCGCCCAAACACGTAATAATTCATCCCTTGTGTTGGTGCCTGGACCACAATTGATAGTCCATTTGTTAACAGTTTTGCCAAAAAGTTTAATCACTCGTCCTGCCCCACTTTGTAATCCATTTGTTTGTGTTGCACCATCAAACCATCCAACTGTAGGTAATGCTTGATTGGGAAGATGGATATTTCTGGGGATGTACACTTTTTGAGAGCTTATGTGTCTATCCACTTTTCCCAGTGACTTAATGACAAATGAATGGATGGTTGGGTTTCCACGTTCAAAAATGTTCTTATTTCGCTCCAAACAAACAAACCAACAAACCATGGAGGGAAGAGTAATGAAATTCCGCTCCTTTTTTACCCAACTGTCAAAACATGCATTTAAATTATTACCTTCCCAAGCAGATTTTATATTAAGCCCACATTTTATCCTCTGCCAGACTTTTTGAGTAAAGTTACAATTGACTAGCAGATGCAAGGCTGTCTCCAAGTCCCTTGAACACAAATGACAAATATTTGGTCCTTCCCAACCTTTTTTTGTAGGTTATCAAAAGTTAAGATTTTATTTTCCACAGCCAACCAAGTGACTAGTCTAATTTTTAATGCGATTTCCCAGGACCACATATTCCTCCTCCAACCACCAATCGGTTGCTTCCAAAACTTTTTTGCTAAGGCACAATAAAAAATTTTTACTGGTAGTATACCAGATTTGTCTCCACCTGTCCAAATTAATTCATCAACTTTGTTATGAAGCTGTACAGTTGAACCAATTAAATCCCTACAAAAGAAGTCTAATTCCTTTTCCAAATGTCCCAAAATGTCTAGATCGTCACTGTCTTTCCATTGTGCAGTTATAACCCCTCGCATGTTTATACCTCTAGCCTGATAGAGATATCTTATATTTTTGCGTTCTAAGGTAGTGAGGAGTTCTTGAGTGAGCAAGGAGGAGTTCCCCAATCCTGGACTCTAATCTTTCCCAATTAAAACTGAATGTCCACACCCAGGATTCTAGCTTAACTAGTGAGTAATAAGATGTAGATATTTTAAAATATTTTTCCAAGTCTGTGAAGCTAGGGACGAGCTAATAGTAGCCATTTTGAACCCAATAGGAACCAAAATAAAATCCAGGTATTTGTATTTTTTTACCCTATGCCAAATTTCGTCCTTCGTCAACACTCGCCACGGGGATTTTGCTGCCAAAGCTCTATTAAAAAGATAAATATTCCTTAATCCCCAACCACCAAGGAACTTTGTTCTGGCAATCAAGTCCCAACTGCACAAATGGAGATTTTGTTTTGCACTACAACCCGACCTAAGGAAATTGTAAATTAATTGCACGGTCTTATTAAGCATAGGGACTGGTATAGCAGCTAGTGCCATCTAATACACTGGTTGAGTTTCCAACACAGCTTTGATAAGAATCTAACGCCCTCCGAGAGATAACCATGTATTACACCAATGAACAATTCTTTTTTCGAATTTTGCTAAAATCCATCTCCATTCTTCAATCTTGTATTTTTCAACTTTTATAAAATATCCCAGATATCTGAAGCCTTCAGCGAGATCAGCAAAATTGTAGGAGTATACTTCTTTAAACTTTTTTGATAACTCCCCTTGGAGACCATAATGATGAAAAGTAGTCTTAGACATATTTACTTCCAGGCCCATAACACTGCAAAACAGCTTTCAAAGATTGCTTGTCTCCTTCCATTCATGTAATGAAGCCATGGTCATAATGAGAATATCATCCACAAAGAAGACATGGAGTATCTTAACAATCCTGGAAACTTTCACCCCCATCAGAATTCCTTTGGCCTATCCTTTCTTTAGCAGAAGGCTAAGATTCTCCATTACTAAAATGAAAAGCAGTTGAAATAACGGGCACCCTTGCCTTAGTCCTCTGCCACTCTGGAAAAAGAAAGAAGTCTCTCCATTTATTAGAACAACAAATGAAGTATTGACCACACAACTCATAATCCAATTTGTAGCAGGAAGGCCAAAACCTGTTTGTATTAGAATCAATCTTAAGAAATCCCAATTTACACAGTCGTATATTGTCTTTAGATCCAACTTTAAATTAATTCCTTCATCATTTTTATTTTTATACTATGCAAACATTCTTGAGTCATGCCAATGGCATCCAAAAATTGTCTACCTTTTAAAAAACCCAATTGTTCACCCGACGGAGACCGCAAAAGGATAGGTTTTAGTTTATTAGAAATAATCATTGCTATTAGTTTGTAGCATAGGTTATAGAGTGCTATAGGTCTATAGTCACCAAAATTCATGGGCTTATTTACTTTTGGGATCAAAGCCAAAAAAATCGAGTTTATAGAGCTTATTACCTTTCCTCTCTTCCTCATATCCTCCACCGCTTCCAATAGTTCATCCCTTACCAGGTCAAAAAAGTGAGTGAAGAGCTCTACCGTCCAACCATCAGGTCCTGGGATTTTATCTTTTACAAAAATTTTGAGAACTTCCCACATATCCAACTTTGAACAAGGTCTATCAAGTAATAATGAGTCCCCCTCAGTGACGAAACGAGGAAAAATATTGGTTGTGTATAATTGATCAACTAAAAGCAATTGTTCCCCCATTTCAAAAAACCTCTAAAATGTCTAGTGGCCTCTTTTTTTAGTGCCTCTTGACCATAGTGGCCCTGCCCATCCTCATCCAGAAATTCCCATATATGTTTACGATTCCTTCTAGCACTAGCAAAGTTATGAACAAACTTTGTATTTTGGTCTCCACATTCTAACCAAATAGCTCTACTCCTTTGTCTCCATAGTTCTTCTTCATAGAGGAGAAATATGTTTCGCTCTTCCTCCAAAATCCTGATGTGGAAATATGCTACTTGGTCCCTCACCTCCCTTGTTTTTTCCTGATAAGAGACAAGTAGCTCATCCTCCAGTTTTTTCCTGATAAGAGACACATAGCTCATCCTCCAATTTTTCCAGTCTAAAGAACTTTTTCTTTCTTTATAATTTTTCCCAGGCTTTGATACAATGTTTTAACACTTTCAATTTCCATACAAATCTATGTTGTACCCCTGATTCAATCATAAAACGTTGGTCATATCAGACTTCTTTCACTATAGTATAAAACTCGTCTTCTACTAACCAAGTCGAATTTAACTTAAAAGGATAGGTTGTAGGGTGTTGAATCAATTCAAGTTGTACAAGGACAGGTGCATGATCTGAAAAATAAGTATAATCCACACAGGACCTATATCTGCTAGCTTCGCTTAAAAGTTCCTCTGGGATAAATATACGATCCAACCTTTTAAGAATACTATCATTCGTCGCTCTGTCATTCCGCCATGTTGGGACTAATACATCCGATAAAATATCCACCGGATGATTATCCTAAAATAGTTCTTTGAAAAACCTTGCCAAGTGGTCCAGTTGTGTCGAAGCTCCCCAGACCTCAGCGGCACTAATTGTAAAGTTTAAATCCCCTACAACAATCAGGTTTTTATGAGACAACATACCTCTAAATGCCACCTTTTCCCAAAATGTCTTTCTCTCATTACAAGGACCATAAACTTTTAGCAGAGATAGCGGCCTATTATTATCCAAAGAAGTACATGTCAGAAAAATACCACCAAAGCTAAGGTAAGGATCTAAATCAAGTTTATTAGGATCCCAAGTCAACAAAAGTCCTCCAAACTTTCGAATCGATCTTATAGCACAAGTTAACCAATTTGGACAGAACATATGCATAAAAAACCTACCCTTCTTTTCATCCACCAGTGTTTCTTGAAGAAAAATTATATCAGGATTTGTCCTATACAAAATTATGTGCATGGAGGTCGATTTCAGGGTCCCCACACCCCTCTGATATTTAAGGAGCTCAAGATCATGGTTTAGCCCTGGCTAGGGATTTCATGCCTCTAAGCACCCCATTGTCAGTAGTATTGGAAAGTTGCAGGTCTGTAACTGTAGGGAGGGTAACATTTTTTTTACGCACACTCTGAGTTTTTATGGGAGAGATCTCATAACCCAAACCCTTTGACCAAGTATAATCATTTTTTGAACCCTCCCCGGTCTTCTCTAAGTGTCCAGAAGTTCTTTTGGATCCCAATCTTTGTATTACTTCCCTCCCCTGATAAGTAGGGATGGGAATAGGGGTAAGTGCCTCTCTGTAAGTTGGAATTAGGGAATCTAGAACATCACCAATGGAGCTTTATCTTAGTTCTAATTCCCTAAAACCCGGAAGAAAATTGCAGTCCCCCTCCATCTCACTGGTTGTAACATCGTCCCCCAAAGAATTCTCATCCACCCTTGCTAAAGTTCCAACAGGGACAGATTTTTCCCCCACAGGGTCACTAGATGTATCCCTGACACCCCAAGGATTCAGAATCTCAGCCATAGTGTTACCAAGGTTTCCCCCCAACAGGATTTAAAAAAACATACTCTAGTGTATTTAATCCCT
Organism: Picea mariana; assembly: GCA_032191745.1. Lineage (NCBI taxonomy): Eukaryota > Viridiplantae > Streptophyta > Pinopsida > Pinales > Pinaceae > Picea > Picea mariana. The sequence continues at coordinate 227,302 of JASDQU010100039.1, read as the reverse complement.
CTTGAACCGTCTGTGTGTCAACAAGATACAACTACGAAGTACCAGCATCCAAAGGAGTGAATAATCAAGAGTATCTCATTCCTAAGCCAAAAGAGAAAAAAAGAGGGATGGACAGAGAGCTTTTAACTTACCCGTGACAGTGTCCTTAATGTCTGATTGTTTTTCCACCTTGGTTGCTATAAATTCTTAGTCTAGATCGTAGGAATCCATGCCTGGAGAATCAAATCTGGTTAACTTCCTGAGAAATGAGTCTTCTGACTCCTCAACCTCCATAAAACCCTGACAATCCCTTCTGAGATGGCCAGTCCTTCGACAAAATGTGCATCAAAAAGGGATACCCAGATAGTCCAGTTTTTGGTTCAAGGTGTGTCCTCTCCAAGTTATCTCTAAGGACTCCAATAATCCCAAATGTATATCAACTTTGACTAACACCTTACCCAAATGGCTTTCAAGTGCAGAAAAAGACAATTCGTCAACTTTTATAAAACGGTCGAGCACATTTCCAATGGCTTCTAGAGCTCTCACGTTCCAAAGTTGTAGAGGTAAACCCAGTAATAGAACCCAGAGATGACGAAACTGAATGTAGTAAATATTTGGATCAAAGCTTACCCTCCAACGTTTTAACATCAAGCTTCATCCTTCATAAGTCCAAAGCTTATCCAGAATAAGGGAAGTATCTTCTGCACTTTTAAAGAGAAACCCAAACCATCCCCTCCGCATATATAATATCTCTGGTTCATACCCCAACAGTGGAGTCTAGGAGGTTTGTACCCAATTTGATATGGGAGTAATACACCGCGAACGGTAGGACAGTCATCCCACCAATACACAGAGATCCATATTAACAGCTTCTTCTAACCCTATATCACCTCCCAAAACCATATTTCGCTTGGAGCAGCTTGGGATCCACATCTTCGAACGTTGCTTTCTTCGACCCGAAAGCTTACCGGATGTTTTTCCCTTCTTAAAACTGGCCTACGGTCTCCCTACATACCCCCCTCCCTATAATGTTTACCTCTTCTCTTTGTCATGAAGGTAAGTCATGTGGAACGTTCACAGGTGCAAGGGGCAAGTCGAAAACACTAACAGTCTGATTCGCCAACGGAGGTAAGGCAAAAAGAGACAAAGGTGGAAGTTTCGAGGAGTTAGGTGAATTAACTACTTTGAGTGCTTCTGATCCAGGTGGATATCAGTGGCCCCCCACCTTTTCCAGCTGGCTCAAAACAACTTTCTCGCAATTTTCATAATTTACTATTTTTAGCAGTTTTTCGGGTCCTGAACTTCCGGAGTCGTTTTGAGGCCCAAAACGATGTTTTTTGGGATATGTTGCGGTCGAAAAATTTCAACATGAAATTTTGTGCAATTGTTGTAGTCCTCAGATAGATATTTCCAATGGGCTATCATATGCCTAAAATGGAGATCGTATGCAAAAGTTACGACCCTGTGAAGTTGATGTACTAACTTACCCAAATGGGGCCCACATGACTTTTGGCGCTTCATCTCCTAGGGTTAGGTTTTTGGATGTTTAGGGTTTTCGAAACTCCTGTTTATTGTAAAAATGATTTGAGAGCCTCATGGTAATCATCTTCTGGAAAATGAGCGCAGTCGTCACATCTCTTCTCAGAGATAAGCCGCCACCATTCCAACAAGCTTGTTTTCCACTACATTTTACAGTTTCATCTTATTTCCTTATTGAATAGAAAACCAGTTTTATTGTATCTCTTTTATTCTGTGTTAAGCATCTAGTAACAATCTGTAGTCATTTCGTTCTACTCATAAAATCTGGATCAGTGGTATTAGAGCGGCCTACTCCTTGTTGTCTTAATGCATGTCCCCAACGAGGTCGGAGTACAAAGAGTTAGGTCTCGAGCTTGTTTCTCTTGAAGACAAAATCTCTCACACACCCAAGCGACCTCTCATGGAAGGAGAAAGAAAAGATGACGGGACATGAGATCCTTTCAAACTGTTGATTGAGGAAGCCCTCACGCAACAAAGGAACGAGATGATGGATAATTTTGTGCAAATCCTTCGGCGACTACCAACAGGCGACGCATATTCTTCGAGCGGAGGCACTGCCCCCTTCGAGGTACAAATAAACTTCGATAATCCCATATTTTAAGGTCAGATAGATGCAGATGTTGTAGACAAGTGCTTGAATCTACTAGAAGGGTATTTTTCTGTCCATAACTTTTCGAATAGAGAAAAGATTACTTTTGCACTCCTCAAATTCGTTCCCCATGTCAAAGATTGGTGGGAAACTTTTTGTGAGCAAAAGGAAACAGAGGAACCCTCATTATTTACAGTCACGGCCACCAAGGAATCCTTCAAAGATGCTATTAAGGAACAATACTACCCTGTTGGAAGTTATGATGACTTGTATACCAAATGGACCACACTGCGGCAATAAAGAGACCAAGCAGTGTCAGATTTCACAAATATCGTCCATACCTTGTGCACCAAGCTGGGTATCAAGGATTCAGAGCGACATCTGGTGCTCAAGTATCACGGTGCTCTGCATAGATACATCCAGACCAAAATGGAATTTCTGGACATCTCATCATTGGGCACGGCCTATCGATATGTCGTCAAAATTGAGCAGAAGCTCAAACAAAAGACACAACAATTTGGGCTGGGGAACCCCTCACAAAAAAACCCAGGAAAGGGCAGCCCCAACCCATAGAAAAAAGGACAGTGCAAAGATGGACAGTATCAGGACAACAAGTCCAAACCGCAATCAAAGAAGGACAACAGAAAGACAAAGAAAGATACTGGGAAGTGGTGCGACTTCCATAAGAGCCCTTGGCATAACACTTCTGACTGCTGCTCAAAGAAAACGCTGGTGGCTGAAGTGAAAGCCTCTAAATCAGATGCGGGTTCTAACTCTGAGTTAGAATTAAAAAGGGGAAGACGGATCATTGACGTGGAACCCAGTGCCACCGTTGCTACCACCAAGCTCCAGCATGGTGAACCAGACAAGCCAGAATAAGGAGAGCGCCTCTTCCATTCACAGATATGGGTAAAAGGCACCCCACTGCACTTCATTGTTGATAGTGGTAGCCAAAAGAACCTCATCTCAGCAGAGGTCGTCAAGCGGTTGGCCATGCCGACAACCCTGCATCCACAACCCTACACCATTGGATGGCTCCGCCAAGTAAGCGATCTCCACATCAGCCAACAATGTCGACTGTCATACGGCATCAAGCCCTTCAAAGACGAGGTATTGTGTGATGTTTCTCCTCTCGAAGTTTGTGATGTTCTTTTGGGCCAACCTTATTTATGGAAACGTCATGTTGTATATGAGTCTAGGCCTCGTAGTGTTATTATTACTTTGAACAGGAAATTGTACAAGATACCCGAGGTTGTCCCACCTAGTGTTATCTCCTTGATCTCTGTTAAGAAATGCAGGAAGGTCATCTCTCAGACGGGGAATTTTGTCTTCTTCGTGATTCTCTCTCAGAATGAGAGAAAAATCACAGCCACATCCAGGGTCTCTACCGCCGACCTCTCCACACAGTAGAAGCAAGTAGATAAGGTCGTGGAAGAATACTCAGATATCTTCTCCTCACCTACCAGGGTACCTCTGCACTGTCAAGTCAAGCACCCCATCGCTCTGACCCCGACACACTGCTACTTAATGGGCCACTCTATCACCACTCTCTATTAGAGAATGAGGAGATCAAGTGATAGATCCAAAAATTTCTCCACAAGGGGCACATCCATCCCAGCTCATCACCTTGCAGGAGCCCAATCATGCTGGTACAGAAGAAATATGGAACTTGGAGACTTTGCATTGATTATCAGGCTCTGAATAAAGTCACAGTCAGAAACCAGTACCCGATTCCCCGAATCAACGACCTCCTTGATTAACTCATGGGGGCCAAATACTTCAATAAGATTGATCTGAAGTCTGGCTACCACCAAGTCCCGATAGAACAGACTGATGTATGGAATACAGCCTTCAAGTCAAAGGAAGACCTTTTTGAATGGTTGGTCATGCCCTTTGGTCTGACGAATGCTCCAGCCACTTTCATGAGAATGATGGTCAATATCTTGCGACCATTCACCAATACTTGTGTAGTGTTGTATCTGGATGAAATCATCATTTACAGCAAGACTTGGGCCGAACACTTGAGGCATATTCAGCAGGTTATGCATACCCTGCGGTAGCACAAGCTATACGCCAACTTGGAAAAATGCTCCTTCGGCATGGACAGGGTCCATTACCTAGGATACTTCATTGATCAACATGGCGTACATGTGGATTCAGCCAAGATCCAAGTCATCTGTGACTAACCAGCCGCAACCACACTCACTGAGCTTCAGAGATTCTTGGGCCTTGCCAATTTCTATCGCAGGTTTGTGTTGGGATTCTCCCATATTGCATGGGCCCTCATCCAAATAACCAGCGGTGGTGGTAAGGCGAAATTTGCATGGGGCCAGCCCCAACAACAAGTGTTCGATGATTTGAAGCAGTGCTCATGCTCAGCCCTAGAAATTTCACTACCATACCTGCAGTAGCCCTTTGAGATTGAGACTAATGCTTCAGACTATGTTGTGGGTGTCGTTCTCACACAGCACGGCCACCCCGTGGCCTATCATAGTGTGACACTATCAGATGTTGTCCGTAAGTACCCTACTTACGAAAAATAAATGTACTCCATTGTGCAAGCCTTCCGCCAGTGGAGACATTACATTCTTGGGAGGGAGACAGTCATCCACACTGATCATAAGCCACTGGAGTTCATGTAGACACAAGGAAAATTGCAGAATGACAGCCATCAAAAGTCGTCCACATACTTGCAGCAATTCCACCTCAACATCAAGTATAAAATAGGAAGCACCAACCGCGTCGGTGATTGCCTCAGCAGACCACCAGTCACGGCACTCACCATAGTACTAGAATCCTGTGACCATGAGACCTCTGGATGGCCCCAACTCTATGAGACAGACACGGACTTCACCACCACCTACCAAATGTTGGGTGTAAAGGCAGTTGTCGATAATTTCCATCTTCAAGATGGGTTGTTGTGCCGACTAGGCCATATATGTGTTCCATCAAGTGAGTGAGCGAAGCTGAGCTAGGAATCCCTTTACAGTCATGTGGCAGGACACTTCGACGTTGAAAAGACAGTGGCAATGCTACAAAAACATTTCTACTGGTTGAAACTTCGACAGGAGGTCAACAAGTATATCAGGTTTTGCACTGCCTGCGCTATTGCCAAACCAACCACTAAGAAACAGGGCCTGTACACCCCTCTTCCTACTCCTGACAGGCCATGGGAATCCATCTCAATGGACTACATGTCGGGCCTCCCGTCCACGAAGCGGGGAAATGACTGTGTTTTTGTGGTTGTTGATCGCTTTTCTAAGATGGCGATTCTGGTTGCTTGCAAGAAGAGCATCACAGCAGAAGCCACTGCCAAGCTCTTCTTTGAACGGGTCTAATTACATTTTGGAATCCCACAAACCATTGTCTTAGATCGGGACAATCAATTTCTCAGCACATTACGGTCGAGCCTCTGGTCACTACTGGACACCAAGCTCACCAAATCCACAGCGTTCCACCCCCAGACAGATGGCCAAACCGAGGTCGTAAATCGAATGATCATTCATATCCTGCACATGTATAATTCCAAACACCCTCACACATGGGATGAGAGTCTTCCCTATGTCCAGCATATCTACAACTGAGCCCTACATAGCTCAACCGGCCACATCCCTTTTCAGGTGGGGTTGGGATTCCAACCATTGGGTCCCATAGATGTTGCACTTTCCCTTACGGTCACCTCGACTGAATCCTCTCTTGCTCCAACTGAGGCTAACAAAGCCACCTGATTCATTGAGAGGATCCAACACATCTACCAACAAGTTCAGGATATCCTACAGAAGTCCAATGACAAGTACAAGCAGTGTCGTGATCAACATCGGGTTCCACATAATTTTTAGGTGGGCAACAAAGTTTGGTTGCACTTGCAGAAAGAACGCCTTATAGGACCCCATTGGAAGCTTCACCCACTCCGTTATGGTTCGTACACCATCACCAAGGTTGTGGGGGATACTACTTTTGTGCTCAACATTCCTCCTTTCCTTGGCCTGCACCCAGTGTTCAACATGGACCTCCTTCGGCCTTATTTCCCACCATTATTGGACACCTCAAACGTAGCAGAACAGCTGACACCAACAGAGCTCAACCTCGACTACATACAATAGGAATCTAGTGATTATATTGTGGACATGCAGATCAAGGGCACTCGACAACAAAGGATCCATCTTTATCGAGTCGTCCAAGCAGGGCAGCTCCCGCACCAAGGCAAGTGGCTCACCCGGGGCCAAATTCAGTAGAAATTTCCTCATTTGATGGGGGAACTCAACAAAATGGAGACCATTGCTTCCTAAGGATGGAGGATTGATCCAAGTGGATATCGGTGGCCACCCACCTTTTCCAGCTGTCTCAAAACAACTTTCTCGCAATTTTGATAATTTACTATTTTTAGCAGTTTTTCGGGTCCTAAACTTCCGGAGCCGTTTTGAGGCCCTAAACGATGTTACGATGTTTTTTGGGTTATTTTGTGGTGGTCACAAGACTATTGTATTCCTCGGATAGATCTTTCTAATGGGCTATCATATGCTTAAAACGGATATTGTATGCAAAAGTTACGACCCCGGAAAGTTGATGTACTAACTTACCCAAACGGGGCCCACATGACTTTTGGTGCTTCATCTCCTAGGGTTAGGTTTTTGGATTTTTAGGGTTTTTGAAACTCCTGTTTATTGTAAAAAGGTCTTGAGAGCCTCATGGTAATCATCTTCTGGCGAATGAGCGCAGCCGTCACATCTCTTCTCAGAGATAAGCCGCCACCATTCCAACAAGCTTCTTTTCCGCTGCATTTTATAGTTTCAGCTTATTTCCTTATTGAATAGAAAACCAGTTTTACTGTATCTATGTTATTCTGTGTTAAGCATCTGGTAATAATCTGTAGTCATTTCGTTCTGCTCATAAAATATGGATCAGCTTTAGTCGAGGTAAACAAGCCAACATTTTTCCAAATTTCCTCGTCAGTCGCACCCATGAGTGCACTGACCTCTACTTCCATCATGGAAGCTTCTTATGGTGTAGGAGACACTACCACCAAATCTCCACTTGGTACTCCCAACCCAACTACAAGACCTCCACTCAGGCTGTCATAAATGCTCATCTCCCATGTTTTAATGGCAAGTGCTAAAAAAATTGATAGAAGAGACTGGAAAAATAAATGTGATGCTAACTTTTACACAACCTTCCATAGCGCTAGTACCGAAGTCCGTAAAAACCACTATGCACAGTTGTTTAATACCAAAATTGCCTGCCAGCGAAACCTCTAAAAATCGTTTCTATGAAAACCAGTTGCATACCATTTCTCCTTCTGCCCAAGTAGTTTTGCACTGGTTTCAAAATACTCCATCCGCCATTGAAATTAGTTGCAGGTTTCAAAAAAACCTTCCCACCTTCCCACCCTCCCCAATCTCTTGTCATTTGCAATGTATGTGGCATGTGTTATGGAGTCAAGGGTTCTATGTTACATATTTGTTTTGAAATATTTATTATTTTTAGAGAGGGCATAGTGTTTTGCCTTTAGCTTTAAGGTAATTGGATCATTTTAGTTGTGTCAAAGAAGGGAGTTTTTGATTTTGTATTAATTTAGTTTCATGGTATAAATTTATAAAGTTTTCCAACGTTTTTAAAAAATAATTTATTAGATTGAATATTTTATAAACTAAAATAAATTTCAAAATTTCACTTATTCTATTTTTTAATTGGTCAAATAAGTTCTCAATGGAACATAAATTTATGAGAGTGTAACTTTATTTTCAAAATACTAAAAAATAAAATTAAAAACATTTAATATTGAATTTAAAAAATATATCATATGGCAACTTTCACATGCCATTATTGACTTTTGTTTACTAAACAATGAAAAAAAGGTTTTTGTCACTTTATAAGGGGATGTTTTAATTTTGATGTGACTAACTTTACATATTTCTATTTTTATGATGATGATGATGATGATGATGATGATGATTAACGTCCACTAAAACCGAATTGGTCTATTGGACCTTAAGAGGGTTAAGTGATTACTTATGATTCTTTAGAGTTTTGTTTCTGTGCTCAAAAAGCATTAAGAGAAATTTTCCAAGATCACCATAGTTTTGTTGAGTTAAGAGGTTAGGAAGGTTGGTAGTGTGACAAATATTTTGAAAATTAGATCTAATTTGCGTATAAGCTGGACAATCTAATAGAAACTGTTTTTCATCTTCAACCTTCTTAGTGTCACAAAGGTGACACACTCTTTCATCCCATGGCATTTTAGGAATTGATCAATGCCCAGTTTCACTATGGAGCTCGTGAGAATTTGTTCTTATCTTAGCAATGCTTATTTTGTTCTTTACACTTGTCAAAACAGACAGATAATTTTGATCTTATATATTAGGTTTGATTGCATCCTTATAATACCTTAATTTTATTTTTTCCTCTAACTCTTTATGACACCACATTTTCTCCTTAAATTTTGATTCAATGATTATTTTAATAGTATCTTTATTCTACAAAATGGTGTCTTCCATGATTCCCCAATAGTTTAGCCAAGACCGGGCATCTTTATGTCATCCTCGCTTGAGTTGATGGTGGTTACAACTCAATTTTGAAGCAATTTTAGGAAGTCTCTTGTCTTCCATGCTATTTAACTTATTCTTATACACTAGGTATCTAGTCATAGTCGTGATCTCAATGGGGGAGAGGCTTGTTACTAAGAGGAGGATGGGATAGGGTGTATTCCCTTTAATTTTGAGATTATAGGTTATAAAATAGTTTTATATTTGCTCTATATTTCTCTAGGATTCATGAGAGATACTATAGCCCCAGACTTCACATCCATAAAAAATAACAAGTGGAACAAGAGTCTCAAAGAGGAGTTTCTTCTTATCCCAAATCCAAAGATCGATTGATTTATAATTGTTTTCGAGCCCATAATAAGCTTTACATCCCCCAATAATCCTTTTCTCAATGTTATAATTCCAGTTGAGCTTGTGGTGAATATCAATTCCAAGATATTTGTATGAAGTCACTTCCTCCAAGTTGTTGTTGTTATATACGAAGGTATCATAAGTGATCTTATTGGATTTAATAATCATGACCTTAGTCTTATCGTTATTAACAGTCATACCCATATTAGAGAAAAAATCCTTAAGTATTATTAGTTGGTTTTTAATATCATGGGGACTCATTTCCATAAGAACGATATCATCAGCATAAAGAAGAAGATTGATGACTATACCAGTGAGAGCAGGGCTGACACAACCTGCTTTTTCCAAGCAATCTTCTAACTTGTCAATGTATATGCCAAAAAGGGTAGGGGACAAGGAACAACCTTGTTTGACTCCAATATTGCAGTTAATCTCTTTAGACCATCCCTCAGTGTTTTTAAACTTACAAATAATGTTCTCATATATGCTTATTGCAACAACCCTCAAATCGAGAGGCACTTGTATCTCTTCTAACCTATTCCAAAGGTTTTTCCTGGGAACCATGTCAAAAGCTTTTCTAAAGTCAACAAAAAAGATTGGTTTTAGTATTGTGGAACTCCTCTACAATGATCCTAAAGATAAAAAGATGGTCCACATTTGAATGATATCTCCTAAACTCGACCTAGCCTTTAGATATTTTACCATGACTTTCTAGCCAAAGGCTAATCTTCTTTTCCAAAATAATTCCATAAATCTTGGCAATGGTCCTATAATTAGAGAGAATGTTTCTATCCCCATTTTTAAAAATAGGAGAAATGAGGTTTTACGTCCAGAGTTTAGAGAAGCCCTGCTTGATTGCTAAATTGAAGAGCTTGTTAATGTGAGGGATAAGGATAGGCCCTCCGATTTTAAAAATTCCAGCTTGGTAACCTTCAATGTCCTTAGCTTTCCCATTTTCTAGTCACTTAACCTCGAATTCTATGTCATCTAAAGAAAAAACTTCATACTTTGTAGGGACAATAGGAATGGTGTCCATGGCATTAGGGAACTCGTAAAGACTTTTAAGGTAGGAATTCCAGTCCCTTAAGGGAATCACATTATTTTCTTTAGTATTGTGGTTTAGAATTTGGCTCCAGAACTTCTTAGGATCCAACTTAGATAGTTGTGAAAATTGCTCTTACCTTTTATTGATATAGTATATTTTTTTCCTTTTAATTAGGGATTTGTACATATTGATCTTATCGAGTTTTAAGGACTCATTAGAAGCATCCCTAATGGCTTTCCTAGCAATTTTACATTCTTTACATTCTATTATTCTTTTTACAGGACACCTCGAAAGAGAACTTGTTAATATAAGTGGAAAGGGTAGTTGTAAAATTATGATAGAGTTCTTCAATGTTGTCCTTATAAATTAGGAGATGTAATTTACTATTTAAATTCTTTTATGTTTTAGGATAACAATTACTTATCATGGTGACCAATATTATATATATATATATATATATATATATATATATATATATATATATATATATATATATATATATATATATATATTGTTTTTATGATTTTTCATTTAGTTTTTCAATTTCTATATTCAATTTAATGTTTATTTATTTTCTTTCACATGATTTAACCACTTTATGACATATTTATTTGTTTATTATAATAAATATAACCATAGTTAATGTACAAATTAACAATTTGTATAAAATAAATAAGTAAACAATTTTTTTTATCCAAATAGTATATGAAAAGTCATGAAAGAAGAAACATTTATTATTTAATTATAAAAATCAAAGTCATGAAAGAAAAAACATTTATTATTAGTCCCTGTCAAAGGCATAGAGGGACTATAGAGATCGATGAATCGTTGACTTCATATTAACTTCCCCTTTGACTATAAATTTTTGCACAATCTCTATTGTTAGAACTAGAGAATAGAAAGCATTATTTTTTATATAATAAAAAATAATTATTTGTCATCATCTCATTAGAGAATAGATTCGAAGTCTTATTGCCAGCTTTGTTATTCCCAATGTTTTAAACGTTTAGATATCCAAAGTTTTGAGTATCGACACTCTTTTGAATTTTTTTATTTTTATTTTTATTGAAATGTTTACATACCGAAAGTTTTGAGCATTGACACTCTTTTTGAGGTACTTGAATAGGCCTGACAGCTTAAATGTTTACATAGCACGAGGCCCTTAAATAGGCCTGACGACCTTAAATATTTACTTAAATAGGCATGTCAAAGTACTTTTTCCCTCCAATTTTTGCATACAATCTTGCAGTGAATTTGGGAAATATTGTTGTCCACCGCCACTTGCACAATCATCATATGTTTCATATTTCTTCTATGTTTGGAATGTGATTTAATCATCATTGAAGATACATATATTCTTTATTGGTTCAATGGTTGCTTCTTGTTCATTGGTTCGTTTGTTCGTTGGTTGTTGCTTGTTGTTGTTTGGTTCAACTTTGCAAGGTTGAAGTCATGCACCTGCAATTGGACCTGTTGGTGCTTTCTCATTGGTTTGTTGCTTGTTGTTTGCTTTTGTTTGCTTCAACTTTGCAAGGTTAGAGTCTTGCACGTGCAGTTGGAGTTGTTTTTTCACTTTGCAAGGTTCAAATCATGCACCCACAATTGGACCTGTGACTCTATCGTTCATCATTGACGAGTAAGTTTCAATACCATAGTTTCATTTGTATCCATTGTTTACTATTTACATTTTGCAAGTAAGAATGTTTAAGTATTTATTCATCATTCTTATCCTACATACTTTCCATAGAGGTTGGCATATATTTTCCTCCTGCTCTTAAATTTTTCTCCAATTTTTTCCCCAAACTCTGCACCATGTGCATGCCAATGTCGTCTACACAACTTTGGTTGTCATTTTTTCTAGCATTACAAATATCGGTCCTTTGTTGTATGTGACGAAGTGGAAATCTAACGCCTCAATTGAATAAGAAAATTCTTTAGCCTTCCCACCTTGCCCTCGATGGTATTCCCACCTTTCTCGGGAATGAGTACCTACCTATCCCCTATGGGAATCAAACCCATGTCTTTCACATGAAAAGATGATGTCAAGCTTGTTGCCTTTGCAAAATGTTCTTGTAGAAGAAAACTGCAGGTAGGTGTATAAGGGATAAGTATGATACAATGGTAACCAAGCTGCAACAAAATTGCACACCTTTGTTGGGCATTATCCATCTTTATCGGTGACATATTTCAGTAAGTTATAAAGAAAAAGTTCCAGGACCTGAAATGAAAATCTTGGGTAATTCAAGGACCTGTTGTTGCACTTTGCAGGGTTGAAATCCTGCATTCGCAATTGGACCTGTGATTTTTTCGTTCATCATTGACGAGTAAATTTCAATACCATAGTTTCATTCGTATTCGTTCTTTATTGTTTACTATTTACAGTTTAAAAGTAAGAATGTTTAGGTATCTATTCATCATTCCCATCCTGTAGACATTCCATAGAGGTTGGCATATATTTTCCTCCTGCTCTTAAATTTTCCTCCAATGTTTTCCCCAAAATCTACACCATGTGTGTGCCAATGTCGTCTACACAACTCTGGCTGTCATTTTTTCTAGCATTACAAATCTTGGTCCTTTGCCTTATGTGACAAAGTGGAAATTTAACACCTCAATTGAATAAGGAAATTCTTTAGCCTTTCCACCATGCCCTCGATGATATTCCCACCTTGCCCAGAAATGAGTACCTACACGCCTTTGCAAAATTTTCTTGTAGAAGAAAACTGCATGTAGGTGTAGAAGGGCTAAGTATGATACAAAGATAGCCAAGATGCAACAAAATTGTACACCATTGTCAGGCATTATCCATCTTTATCGGTGACATATTTCAGTAAGTTATAAAGAGAAAGTTCCAGGACCCGAAATGCAAATCCTGGGTAAAGGATGAAGATAAAACACAAAACGAGCCAGGTCCAAACATTAATGTTGATTTCAGAGTATCCTCCCACATGATAAATAGAACTCTTATAAGGTTTCAGACATCCAATAGTTGTTGAGAAGACAAAAAAAAGATTGTTAAACTATCAAATTTATTTTGGCCAATGGGCTTGACACACAAAAAAAATTTAGGACGGTGTTTTGCAATTTGTTAGCTAAATTTCTTCTATATAGTTTATAAAATGGGCTTTACACACAGAAAATTCTTGGGACGGTGTTTTGTGATTTGCTAGCTAAATACTCAATCTTTGTACTGAGCAAATTGATACTATTATTTTATTTGCATTATCTCTTCTATATGGTTGGGCGCTAACTGTAGCTTTGTTTCTTTGTCATATGCTATAGCAACCACGAAGCACTGGATTTGAGACGAACAAAGGTTGAAGGATACATAGCAGAGTTGGTATGCACTTAAAAAATATAGCAAAGAAAAAAGATGTTAAAGAAAGGATCTTTCACACAAACCAAGCAACATTTGTAACAGAATTGCGAATAGACATAGTACATGATCTCAAGAAATGAACTAGATCGACAACTATTGTACGTATACATATACAATTCCATCCACACTTTGCACATAAAAATTGCCTTAAACAATTTTGTGCATCTTTTTTGTTGTACACATATATATTATATTGTTCAATATATTAACTAATATGCTCACGTGCATAGGTTGAGGGTGTTTTGGTTGCAGCAAATGCATACTCGACCCCCTTCGAGCCTGTATGTGCCAAATGTGACTCTCATGCTTCTGCCTCTGCTTTCATAAATGATGGCATAATTGGTTGTCTATGATGCAGTAAAAAATTCCCTTACATATATAGACATTTCCTCAACGTTTCCATCTGAACCCTCAGCAACACAATTGTACATTGTACAATTAGACAACCTGTATTACAATATGTGCTTCCTGGGTTGGAATAATTTCCATATGAAGTATACCTAAAGAAAAAGGAAAACATTGTCTACATGTTACTTGACTTTCACGTCCATAGAAAATTTACATTAAATGAGGACAATGTCATACTTCATATCGGCTGAACCAAAAAAAAAAATCATATCATGTGTTGACAAGAAATGAAACAATATTATCTGTATCTGTCCATGCTACCCAATCAAGATATGAATAGAGTTTTGCAGTGCCATGACAAAGTGAACTGGAAGCGCTTAAGATTTTTGAGTTTAGGAATGAGAAGCATGAGGAAAGGACTCATACAAAGTACCCAAATATGAATAAATCAGGTCCATCCTTTGAGCCGTCAAAATGGCTTGTTCCTCTGAATGGAACCATCAGGCATTTTCAATAATATTGCAAATTTGGCATTGTTCAAACTCCATTAAGATAAATGTTGACACTCTTTTCCAGAACTAGTAATGTTAGAACATTGTCAGGTCAACGTGATCTTGGTTCATAGTACTATCAGAAGAACATTTTCATAGTGATCTTGATTCATAGTAATATAGTAATCGGAAAATTTCTTGGTGCCCATTTGGGGATTTGGTTATAGAGGGAATACAATGCCCAATCTCCGTTGATTTTTTCCTGTCTTGTGTTTGGTAGACTTTTGTTCATGTGCTTTCGTATTGTAGTTCAATGTTCTCATGGGCCCAATTTTTGAATTATGGTTGGATGATAGATTCAGGATCTTAGCGATTTTTCTATGATCTTAAAGAATATACAAGATCTATCTTTCCTTTTACTGTAAGCTCTGTGAAGCAAATGTAATATGTAGTTCATTTTAGCACTTTTACTTGATTGATGAAATTACCAAAATTCTTCTTCAGAAATATTTTGAAATAAAAGGATATATGCTAGTTGAAGTCAAATGGGACTATGATATCAACCACACAAAATTCAAATTCAAATTCTTCGTTGTTATACTTACGGTCAAGTTGATAGTACAATAATTTTACTTGAACAACCCTCCATTGATTTTTCTGTAACTTTTTTATGCTTCTCTTATGCAAGCACATCCTGGAAAGTATAACTATGACTCACTTTATCTATTCCTTGATTGAAGAGCATTTACAACTGTCTAATGCACTTCATAGTTACTATTAATACCATCAATGGGGCTTTGTTAACACCAATTACCGCTTCCGAAAATTTCTCTCCCCTTTCTTTTTCCCCTCTACTTTCCCTTTATGGTTACTTAATCATTTTTCATAAAATGTCTAAGTGTGCGGGTTAGTAGATTCACGCGTTCACATTTCTACTCATACTTTTATATCACGAGTCTGATCGATCGCTTTCCCATTCCATACTCAGCCACTTTTTCGATCGCAGGTTCCCAGCCAGGCGGGCTCGAGATTGTACTTCCATTGTTCCACGCCCTACAAACAACACCCGTAGTTCCTCGATATATAAATTGACAACCAAATTCCCCTTTTTTTTCCCCTCTACCTTCCCTTTTTGGTTACTTAGTCATTTTTCCAAAAATTTCTCATGCTTTTATATCACGAGTCCAACTGACCGCTTCCCCATTCCATACTTAGCCATTTTTTCGATCCTCGGTTCCTGGGCAGGTGCGCTCAACATTGGGCTTCCATTGCTCTGTGACCTACAAACAACACCCAGAGTTCCACGATATACAAATTAACTGTTGAACTCTACCATCATTCCATGTTTCGTGTTACACATTTTGTAGTCAAAATTTTGGAGACATACAATTTGACCATCGGGCCCTCACGTCTCCTGAGTATAACTTGTGACCCTATTTTGAAGCTTGACCGACTGCTTTCCATATTCGTCCATTTCTTGGAATTTCTTTTGCGGGTCGTCGGCTTGGCGGGTTCACAAAATCTCCAATCCTTAATCGCTCTTAGTCGTCCCCGCCACCTTCGCACTTCTTTCTAAGTATGAAATTATTAAGCTCTAATGCTAACAACTCATCATGCAGGGACCGTAAATATTGTCATTAATGAGCAAAAGGCTCGAGGAGATCTCCCATTAATACGCATTAAACCAATATTTGAGGAGGGTTATATTATCCCTTTTGAGTGTTCATTTCAAACAACGTGGAATCTATTTCGCGCGTCGTCAGGTTGGCGGCTTCACGAAATCTCCAATCCTTGATCGCTCTTTGTCGTCCCCGCCACCTTTGCACTTATTTCTAAGTATGCAATTAGTAATATTTAATGGTAACAACTCATTACCCAGGAACCGTGGAGATTGTCATTAATCAGCAAGAGTCTCAAGGAGATATCCCTTGATACGCATTAAAAAACGATTTCTGCAGGGTTATATTATCCCTTCTGAGTGTTCATTTTAAACATCATCTGGAGAAAATGGATTTTCTCGTCAACTTATGGCATCAGCTTGACAACATTTATGTGTAGATACAGTAAACACCTTCGGGCATGATGACCAAAACTTCCAGTGGTCTAGGGAATATTCTTACTACTCATCCCCTTACACCCAGAAGAAAGTAATTTGGACGTCTAGAATTGCTCGTGCAGGTTGTGTCCTTGAAGTCTTTGACTGTAAGGAGATGGTCTCTTGGTGCGCTGAGAGATATATTTCAAGCCAAATAATTATTCAATTGAGGGACCAGTCTCTTGTTTTTTGGAGATACAGTGAACATCTTCGGGCGTGAGGACCAGAACTTCTACTGGTCCAAGGAATATTCTTACTACTCATTCCCTTCTGCCCAAAATGAAGTAATTTGGACCTATGGAATTGTTCATGCAGGTTGTGTCCCTGAAGTCTTTGACTGTAAGGAGGTGGTGTCTTTGTGCACCGAAAGATATATTTCAAGCGAAAGAATTATTCCACTGCGGGACCACTCTCTTGTTTCTTTGTCACCTCGGGTCTTTTGTAAGATGTTGATATTTTTGAAGCCAACATTGACCTTCAGAGGAGAAGACTACAAGGAGTTCCTAAAAAATCACGATAATCAGTTTTGTATGCATGTTCAAGAGCTTGTTGATGCCTTCTGCACGTTGTTGCACTAGATGAACAACACAGAATTGTATGCATGTTTTTTTTTGTAACTCCCCTACCTGTATTTATGACAAGTATATTCAATGCTTTGGTGCAAAGAAATCAATCCAATGTCTATGAATAAATATATATTACCCACTATTTTTCTTATAGATTTACTACTAAAAAATTGCCTAGGAATCTTGGTTGGGGCTTCTTTGTTGGATTTAACACCTCTTCTCGTTTGCATGGTTCAATAGTATTGTAATTCTTAAATATTGTATTGACTCAAGTAATTTGATCAAATATTAAGCATGGAACAATTATGTGACAATGCATTGTGTTGATCACATGAGGCTTCTACGGAAACATAAATGAATTTCACACACAGTTTCAAACCAACATTCAATTCCATTTGTAATGTAGATAGAACATAACAACACTAATTCACGATACGGGAGTTGGGGCCCCACCCAAGAAGTTTCGTTCTCATCTCAACCTTACTGAGAAAACAGTCTCTTATTTCCCTCTCACTTTCGTGATTCCTTCACTCAAGAAGGAAGCATACTATTGGTTTTTCATCCCCTGACCTCCATTTGAGCACTTTTACTTTATTAATGAAATTACCAAAATTCTTCTTCGCAAATATTTTGAAAAAAAATGATATATTCTAGCTGAAGTCAAATGGGGCTATGATATCAACCACAAAATTAAAATACAAGTTCATTGTTGTTATACTTACAGTCAAGTTGACAGTACAATTAGTTTATTTCAACAACCCTCCATTGATTTCTCTGTAGCTTTTCGATGCTTCTCTTATGCAAACACATCCTGGAAAGTATTACTATGACTCACTTTCTCTATTCTTTGATTGAAGAGCCTGTAGAGCTATCTAATTGACTTCATAGTTATTGTTTCTCCTAAAGTATGCACCTGAGTGCTAAAGGGCAGAGCTAGGCCACCAGAAGTTTGGAATGGTCGTTCTTTTGAATTTTTTGGTGAGTTACAGGGTTGTTTCACTAAGACAAAAGCATGGTCAAATTGGCAAGATGATATGGATGAGGGTTCTCCTTGGCTAGTAGCAGAGTAATTAAAGACAAGTGAAATAATTGAGGTAAAAACAGAGGGAAACGACAAAGCATTCAATGAATAATCTATTGCAAGAAGTTTAATACTTAAAATAATATTTCAAGGCATTAAACAATGTATCAAAAACACAATTACTCCCATGGGTTTCATACTTGAACAACCCTCCATTGATTTTTCTGTAACGTTTTTATGCTTCTCTTATGCAAGCACATCCTGGAAAGTATAACTATGACTCACTTTATCTATTCCTTGATTGAAGAGCATTTAAAACTGTCTAATGCACTTCATAGTTACTGTTAATACCATCAATGGGGCTTTGTTAAAACCAATTCCCGCTTCCGAAAATTTCTCTCCCCTTTCTTTTTCCCCTCTACTTTCCCTTTATGGTTACTTAATCATTTTTCACAAAATGTCTAAGTGTGTGGGTTAGCGGATTCACGCGTTCACATTTCTACTCATACTTTTATATCACAAGTCTGACCGATCGCTTTCCCATTCCATACTCAACCACTTTTTCGATCGCAGGTTCCTAGCTAGGCAGGCTCAAGATTGTGCTTCCATTGTTCCACGCCTTACAAACAACACTCGTAGTTCCTCGATATACAAATTGACAACCAAATTCCCCTTTCCTTTTCCCCTCTACTTTCCCTTTCTGGTTACTTAGTCATTTTTCTAAAAATTTCTCATGCTTTTATATCACGAGTCCAACTGACCGCTTCCCCATTCCATACTTAGCCATTTTTTTGATCCCCGGTTCCCAGGCAGGTGCGCTCAACATTGCGCTTCCATTGCTCTGTGACCTACAAACA
Organism: Picea mariana; assembly: GCA_032191745.1. Taxonomy (NCBI): domain Eukaryota; kingdom Viridiplantae; phylum Streptophyta; class Pinopsida; order Pinales; family Pinaceae; genus Picea; species Picea mariana. The sequence goes on along the minus strand of JASDQU010100039.1, from coordinate 208,503 downwards.
ACACCCAAAGTTCCACGATACACAAATTAACCATCGAACTCTGCCATCATTCCATGTTTCGTGTTACACATTTTGCAGTCAAAATTTCGGAGACATACAATTTGACCATCGGGCCCTCACATCTCTTGAGTATAACTTGTGACCCTATTTTGAAGCCTGACCGACCGCTTTCCATACTCGGCCATTTCTTGGAATTTCTTTTGCGGGTCGTCGGGTTGGCGGGTTCACGAAATCTCCAATCCTTAATCGCTCTTAGTTGTCCCCGCCACCTTCGCACTTCTTTCTAAGTATGAAATTATTAATCTCTAATGCTAACAACTCATCATGCAGGGACCGTAAATATTGTCATTAATGAGCAAAAGGATCGAGGAGATCTCCCATTAATACGCATTAAACCAATATTTGAGGAGGGTTATATTATCCCTTCTGAGTGTTCATTTCAAACATCGTGGAATCTCTTTCGCGCGTCGTCGGGTTGGCGGCTTCACGAAATCTCCAATCCTTGATCGCTCTTCGTCGTCCTCGCCACCTTTGCACTTATTTCTAAGTATGCAATTAGTAATATTTAATGGTAACAACTTATTACGCAGGAACCGTGGAGATTTTCATTAATCAGTGAGAGTCTCAAGGAGATATCCCTTGATACGCATTAAACCACGATTTGTGCAGGGTTATATTATCCCTTCCGAGTGTTCATTTCAAACATCATCTGGAGAAAATGGATGTTCTCGTTAACTTATGGCAGCAACTTGACAACATTTATGTGTCGATACAGTAAACACCTTCGGGCATGATGACCAGAACTTCTAGTGGTCCAAGGAATATTCTTACTACTCATCCCCTTCCGCCCAGAAGAAAGTAATTTGGACATCTAGAATTGCTCGTGCAGGTTGTGTCCTTGAAGTCTTTGACTATATGGAGATGGTCTCTTGGTGCACCGAGAGATATATTTCAAGCCAAATAATTATTCAATTGAGGGACCAGTCTCTTGTTTTTTGGAGATACAGTGAACATCTTCAGGCGTGAGGACCAGAACTTCTACTGGTCCAAGGAATATTCTTACTACTCATTCCTTTCTACCCAAAATGAAGTAATTTGGACCTATGGAATTGTTCGTGCAGGTTGTGTCCCTAAAGTCTTTGACTGTAAGGAGGTGGTCTCTTTGTGCACCGAGAGATATATTTCAAGCGAAAGAATTATTCCACTGCGGGACCACTCTCTTGTTTCTTTGTCACCTCAGGTCTTTTGTAGGATGTTGATATTGTTGAAGCCAATATTGACCTTCAGAGGAGAATACTGCAAGGAGTTCCTAAAAAATCACGATAATCAGTTTTGTATGCATGTTCAAGAGCTTGTTGATGCCTTCTGCACGTTGTTGCACTAGATGAACAACACAGAATTGTATGCATGTTTTTTTTTTGTAACTCCCCTACCTGTATTTATGATAAGTATATTCAATGCTTCGGTGCAAAGAACTCAATCCAATGTCTATGAATAAATATATATTACCCACTATTTTTCTTATAGATTTACTATTAAAAAATTGCCTTGGAATCTTGGTTGGGGCTTCTTTGTTGGATTTAACACCTCTTCTCGTTTGCATGGTTCAATAGTATTGTAATTCTTAAATATTGTATTGACTCAAGTAATTTGATCAAATATTAAGCATGGAACAATTATGTGACAATGCATTGTGTTGATCAAATGAGGCTTCTACAGAAACATAAATGAATTTCACACACAGTTTCAAACCAACATTCAATTCCATTTGTAATGTAGATAGAACATAGCAACACTAATTCACGATGCGGGAGTTGGGGCCCCGCCCAAGAATTTTTGTTCTCCTCTCAACCTTACTGAGAAAACGATCTCTTATTTCCCTCTCGCTTCCGTGATTCCTTCACTCAAGAAGGAAGCATACTATTGGTTTTCCATCCCCTGGCCTCTATTTGAGCACTTTTACTTTATTAATGAAATTACCAAAATTCTTCTTCGCAAATATTTTGAAAAAAAATGATATATTCTAGCTGAAGTCAAATGGGGCTATGATATCAACCACAAAATTAAAATACAAGTTCATTGTTGTTATACTTACGGTCAAGTTGACAGTACAATTAGTTTATTTCAACAACCCTCCATTGATTTCTCTGTAGCTTTTCGATGCTTCTCTTATGCAAACACATCCTGGAAAGTATTACTATGACTCACTTTCTCTATTCTTTGATTGAAGAGCCTGTAGAGCTATCTAATTGACTTCATAGTTCTTGTTTCTCCTAAAGTCTGCACCTAAGTGCTAAAGGGCAGAGCCAGGCCACCAGAAGTTTGGAATGGTCGTTCTTTTGAATTTGTTGGTGAGTTACAGGGTTGTTTCACCAAGACAAAAGCATGGTCAAATTGGCAAGATGATATGGATGAGGGTTCTCCTTGGCTAGTAGCAGAGTAATTAAAGACAAGTGAAATAATTGAGGTAAAAACAGAGGGAAACAATAAAGCATTCAATGAATAATCTATTGCAAGAAGTTTAATACTTAAAATAATATTTCAAGGCATTAAACAATGTATCAAAAACACAATTACTCCCATGGGTTTCAATAAAAACAAATCTTCATCAAATCATTAGTTGACGCACCCCATTCGCTTGAAATGACCAATAGCCCAATCTACCAAATCAACCTCCCTATTATCGGATCGACAAAGATGAATATTATGGCATTAGAGAATTTTTTTGTGTGAGAATTGAATTGGAAAAAAATGTTACTTATTCTAGTTCTTTTAAGCCCTTATCACAGTAAGAATGCAAAATTATGCTAACCCACTGTTATCTAAAAAATCCAAACATCAATAGTGCATGTAAATCAACTATAGTTATAGCCAAAAATTAAGTCTTAGTTTATATTTGCATTTGCTCACACCCTTTTTAATGATACAAACACAATACAAAACTAGTATGTGGATAAAATATTGGACTAGAAAATGATGATTTTGCAACAATGGGGCTTGTTTGAGACCAATTCCCGCTTCCGAAAATTTCCCTCCCCTTTTCTATTTTCCCACTCTCTTTTATCCCCTTCTTTTCCCTCTTCTATACTTAACTAAATTCCCCTTTTTTTTTCCCCTCTACTTTCTCTTTCTGATTACTTGGTCATTTTTCCGAAAATGTCTAAGTGCGCGGGTTGGCGGACTCACGGGTTCACATTTCCATTCATGATTTTATATCACAACTCCGACCGACCGCTTTCCCATTCCATACTTAGCCACTTTTTTGATCGCAGGTTCCCACGCAAACGGGCTCTAGATTGCACTTCCATTGTTCTGTGACCTATAAACATCACCCAAAGTTTCGCTATATACAAATTGACTGCCGGACTCCCCCATCATGACCTCTTCGGTGTTACACATTTTGCACTCAAAAGTTCTGAGACATACAATTTGATCATCGGGCCCTCACATCTCCCGAGGATCCCTTGTCACCCTATTTTGAAGCCCGACCGACCGCTTTCCATACTTGGCCATTTCTTGGAATCTCTTTCGCGGATTGTCTCATTGTTGAGTTCATGAAATCTCCAATTCTTAATTGTTGTTCCCCGTGCCCGCCACCTTCGCACTTCTTTCCAAGTATGCAATTAGTAAGCTCTAATGCTAACATCTCTAATGCTAACAACTCATCATGCAATAACTGTAAATATTGTCATTAATGACCCAAAGGCTCGAGGAGACAGTCACACTGACTATCCCTACACAACTTGTCCAGAAACATGCATAAAAGATCTTTCCATGTAATGGGATATCCATTATAAATTTCAATATATTACTGAAAACGAGTCCGACCAACCGCTTCCCCATTCCATACTTAGCCACTTTTTCTATTGCGGGTTCCTGAACAGGCGAGCTCAAGATTGCGCTTCCATTGTTCTATGACCAACAAACAGCACCTGGATTTCCATGATATACAAGTTGACCGTTGGAATGCCCCATCATGCCCTCTTCCGTGTTACACATTTTGCACTCAAAAGTTTCGAGACATACAATTTGACCGTCGGGCCCTCACCTTTCCTGAGTATCCCTTGTGCCCCTATTTTGAAGCCCGACTGACCACTTTCCATACTTAGCCATTCCTTAATCACTCTTCCCTGTCCCCTCCACCTTCACATTTCTTTCTAAATATGCAATTAGTAAGCTTTAATGGTAACAACTCATCATGCAGGAACCGTAAATATTGTCATTAGGGGATCTCTCATTAATACGCATTAAACCAAGATTTGCAGAGAGTTATATTATCCCTTCCGAGTGTTCATTTCAAACATCATGGAATGTATTTCGTGGGTCGTCAAGTTGGCGGGTTCACAAAATCTCCAACCCTTAATCACTCTTCGACGTCCCCGCCACCTTCGCACTTCTTTCTAAGTATGCAGTTAGTAAGCTTTAATGCTAACAACTCATCATGCAGGAACCGTAGAGATTGTCATTAATGAGAGAAAGCCTCGAGGAGATCGCCCATTCACACATATTAAACCAAGATTTGTGGAGGGTTATATTATGCCTTCTGAGTGTTCATTTCAAACATCCTCTGGAGAAAACGGACATTCTCGTCAACTTATGGTAGCATCTTGACAACAGTTCTGTGGAGATACAATGAACATCTTTGGGTGTGAGGACCAAAACTTCCAGTGGTCCAGGGCATATTCTTACTACGCATCCCCTTCTGCCCAGAACGAAGTAATTTGGACCTCTGGAATTGCTCGTGCAGGTTGTGTCCTTGAAGTCTTTGACTGTAAGGAGGTGGTCCCTTGGTGCGTCGAGAGATATATTTCAAGCCAAAGAATTATTACACTATGGGACCACTCTGATGTTTCCTTGTCACCTCGGGTCTTTCGCAAGATGTTCAGATTGTTGGAGCCAACATTGACCTTCAAAGGAGAAGACTGCAAGGAGTTCCTAAAAAAGCATGATAACGGGTTGGACCTCTTATCCGAGTTCCTGGAAGACCCGACAGTAGTTCCTGAAGATATCACAAGGTTGCAAGTTAGCTCATTTAGAAATCCATTCTGGGAAATTGCCTGGTTGTTTACGAGGATAACGGGACAGGAATCCACAATAAGCATTTCCCGCATGATTCTTTATATTTTGTATTTCAAGGTAAAGGAACAAACCATTTTTTATTGGGGGAAGTTGATTTCCATTGAAATTTGTTCCCAATTGTCACGATTCAAATAGGAGAAGAAATTTTATATGTCATACTACTTGCTTTTTTCAATTGTGCATTGTTGTCCATTTCCAAAACTATCTGTGTCCAAGAAGGTAAATTATGAATTTGACACAGTAACCTTCTGGTACCAGACCTTATGGAGGCACAAGGCCTCCCATTGTTTTTATGATATTTTTAATGACTTTGTCTCAGTATTCAAAGATTTATTGTTAGGAAAGGATACTCCTCGAATGTCTGACTAGGAAACCAAGTTTTTGGACTGGAAGGGGACACTTGAAAAAATGGATAATTACAGTGTAATAATGATTTTTGGCTCCAAGGAAAATCTTGCTTTCCTTCCATGTCACATTACGAACAGAATGTTTGTTACAGAAATAGCAAGGCAATACAACTATTGGTTGCATTTTTTCCATGAGAAGAGAAAAAAGCAGTTCATTCCTCTGCCTTGGGAAGTCGGGGACTTCGTGTTTAGGAACGTTAATAATATTGATGAATTAAGAGGCCATTTCAACAACTTGAACCTAATATATGTTGAAAGACTGAGAGGGTTCGACCCTAATGGAATTTTTGTAGAACATTTAATAGCAGTTGGCTTCAGCAATTCTTTTATCCATACACTCTTGAATGAAGACAGAGACAATGATGAGAACACTCATGCTCCTAACGTTGACGACCTAGAGATATTGCAAAGAACCAATGAATTGTACAAACAACAGGGAAAAGGCCCTGGTGAGAAGAGTGTCCAATCCCCAGCTGCCATTCCCAAGAGTACGACATCCCATAGCATCGCTCCAAAGGCCCACCCCAGTAAGAAAGAAACCCACAATTCTTCAAATGGAGGGGGAGATAAGAACCCTCCTCTGGGTAAAATTGATAGTTATCATAATCTTCCCGTAAGGAAGAAGAGAAAAAATGTTGTACAAGAAGTGGAAGAGCCCAAAACTGAAATTGATATACATGTCTTCTCGTTGAAGACATGGAACTTGAGACTGCTCTCGAAAATGTATTCCCCAATGGTGATCAGCCTGGGGACGCAATCCACCATAATCCCCTAATGGAAATAGCTGAGACCGTGATTTTTGACGAAGATGAATCCTTTGTATTCCAGAGCATCATTTTTGACAGCAAATCTAAAAATTTAATTATTGAAAAGAGAGATGTAAGAAATAAGAAAGGGAAATATCGTTCAGAGATTAACCTTAGGAACATGCAGTCGTCCCAAATCTCCCTAATTCACTGAGCAACCAGAGATGATCTTGATGATTCCATTGGAGGCCCTGAGGCATAGAATTCCAAAGTGAAGGACCGGATCAAGGAATTGGAGGAAGCATTGATTCCTATCCCATTGCTTACTAGTCCTTTATCAATAATCGTTCTTGCCACCACTACATCCAAGTTAAAATGATCCTCCAGCCTCCTCACATTGTGTAGAGGCTACGTGGAGAAGAATATCAAGAAAAGAATGGATCTAATTACTGAACCCTGGGAAACATCAAAAAGTATAACTTCCTTTGGAACGAGGGCACATGCCCTCCAGGAATATTTGCAGGCGGATTTTAAAAATGAAGAAGGTTTCTATCTAGACGTGATCGTCCCTTTTGGCATAAAATTCACCAACGTGATAGAAATGAGAAGAAGAGAAGAAGATTTGCCCTCCCCAAACCAAATCAAACAATTAAATGCATGCTGGAAAGAGAAAGTTAAGAACCTACATCTCGTTATCCTATCATGTGAACAAGTCGTATCAAAGAAAGAAGAATTATTTAGAAAGCTGACCGAAATAGACTTAGTTGGAAGTACCAACGAGGTCAAAGACTCCAAATTAATCCTAAACTCCTTGTTCTTAACCAAGCAAGACTTCGATGAACAAGTTGATATTTTTAAGGGGTTGTCTTTAGAAAAGTTTTACAACATCCTTGAATATGATGAGGATGATGTGGACAACTGGCTAGTGGACTATTCGGTAAAAAATCAAGAAATTGAACAGGCTCTGCGTAATATTTTTTTCGATCTAAGGGAATTAGAAAGCGAGCTTTTCAACATAAAAATATGACATGAGATCAATGTGGCCCCCATGAGAAGCTACATTGAAGAATGGCTCCAAAGGGCAATTGACAAGCTCACCAACGAAGGGCAACAAGTGGTTGGCATTGCAACACTTCCTGTAACACTCTTTCATACTGTAACGCTCTGATACCAAACTGTAACGCCCCCATTCCGGGCTAAGCATGCGCTACTTCGCGGAATAACAATCTCATACTTAATTATATATATAAGACATGCATTTAAGAAAATGAAACACATTTAAACTCAGAGTAACCATAAGAATTACTGCTATTATAAATAATCAATGGCTTTAACAATAATTCGTATGCACAACAGATTACATGATAAATATAAATACACAGACATGCAGAAAGGTAATTAAAACATCATCTGGTACTTATCTTTGAAACAGTGGTAATTCCACCAACTAGGTGCAGGCCTTCCATGAACCTCCCAGCCTTAGACCACATTGCTCATCAAGCTCAGCAGTGGGTCACCCCCGAGCTAGGACTAAGCTCCACCTCCAAGGCTAGGAATCCTAGGCTAGGCTGAGGTTACAAGGAAAACACACAGTCACAAGGAAGGAATTCTCTCCCAGAAACCACTCATACTCACTGCCCACAGACTCTCCTTCCCCACATGCCTGTTCCACCCCAGGAGTATACACCTTCTCTGTCACCTAGACAGTCCTTCGGTTGCTAACCTCCCTTGCCTTGGGTTACAGCAACAAACCGGACTGAAAGTCTCCGAGCTCTGTGGCAGCTACAGGGTTCCTTCCAGGAGTTCTCTCCTTCCTCTACGCACTCTCTCACCTGGAGAGAGTCACTCACAAGACAAGCAACTTGTTCTTCCAACTTCAATCACCTCTCTCACCTAGAGAGAGTGTTGTACAAACTAGCCAACAAGCCACACGCAGTCCAGCACTGCGTGACCACAACAGCCAACGGGTAAAATAGACACCGGCTTTCTAAACAGACTCAGCAATGATAGGATGGTCTCACGGATATGGCTTTGGGACAGAGACTCCACACATAGGCTCGATCTGCTCAGACGAAGGATGCATCGGCTTTTCCAGAAATCAACACAGGATAACCCCAAAATCAACACAGGCTTCTAGTTTAGGGGATGTACGGTTCAGAAGATGCACAAGGTCTCCTGCAGAGATCGGACCGATTCACGCTCAGACGGTCGGGTAGAATGGAGGAGGACCCCAACATGGCTGATCTCAGACGCTTTATTTGCATGCACCTGGGTTGACACTTGTCACCCATGCAACTGCATGGGTTCCATCCATTTGGAAGTTACTTCTTCTTCCAAAAGAACTTAGGATAAAAACATATTACTCACATGGTCTTTTGGGATAATATTAAAATATTATTCCCTAAGGACTTAAGCCCCTAGGCCCAACACTTAACCCCTCTTCCCACCTTCCAGCCCCTAATCCCTTGCCCACTCTGTGGAAGCTTAGTCCCCCATCACTCATTCATTGTGGTCGGTCTGCACGCGGCAGTGTTTATATTTTATTAATGTTATGCATTGATACATGTATAAAATCAGGCTCTTGGCCTTCAACCCTTAGGCTCTTTGGCCTAACAATCACATAAGCCCACCAACTTATATAAACTTGGCTCACCAGCCTATAAAACATTTTACAACTCATTTCGTAAACAAGATTTACAACAGGGCTCGGCCTTGGGGACATTACAGGCATGATTCTAGTAACCGTCAACAAGAGCAATAAAAAGGCATCAACAAGAAAACAGCAAAGGGGGAGAGAGATACCATCATAGTAATTCTATATTGATCACATCTTGCTTTCTTTATCAATCCAGTTATTCCATCTCTTTAAATAGAAATGTATAACCAAATACTGATAACTTCCAATTTCTTCTTTTCAAGTCTTGCTTTCTACCGTCGCCCACTTCTTCTTTCTACATTCCTATTTCTTGTACTTATTTCTTTTATGGTCCACGGGAGCCCCAATCCCAGTCTATATGACAAACACATTTAAATTTCGATGAATATGTAACAGACATTATTATTTTTTGAGAAATTTCAAAGAAAACTATTTTGGGAACAATCTCAACGGTGCCTTGTAACCCTGTTTTCGGAATGCAAAGTTAGTTCTCTTTATGCATGGCGTTCATCTTATTTTATTTTTATGTGCTCAGAAATATTTATCTTAAACTATGTTGGATGCAAGAAAATTGTGTTTATTTAATTTGAATGTTTAATGTGTGTGATTCCTAGTCCTATTTTCAAAGAACCTTTATTTCAAAAAACAAAAAAAACATTTTCTATCATTTTGTATTGCTTTAAGTCATTACGACGGACTTTATCTAAGTCCCACATTTGAACTATACATGCCCCAGGAAAAACTTAAAGAGGAGTACCACATCTATAAAAATGCAATAGGATTGGCATCCTCGTTAGGTTGTTGTTTCGGTCCTAACAGATTCAAGGGTCAACAGACTTGTAAATACATCTACAAGAATATTTGTAGAAATAAAAACCTTCAAAAAATTTTATCATAGCCAAAAAAACAATCAACTGGATAGGCATGTTACAAAGATGTCCTCTTCCTCGAGAGAAATTGCAGATCAACCTCTGCAAAGTGGGCTTGTTGCTCACGGACAAAAGTTTCAGGAAAAGGGCATCTTCCTATGTCTTGACACCTTCTTTTCACATAGTTTAAATTAACTACAATGAGCTGAAAAATCGTGAAAATAAACAATCATGTTAGGTGTGTGTTAATATATAGAAAAAACTAGCAAACACAGAGGTCACACAAGAAGATCAAAGAATCTTCGACACTGAACACATTTTCAAAAAAAATTATATGGGTTTTTTTTCCACCACATTTAACTTTATTTATCCTAACACATATAGAGACAGACAAGCCAGATGATTTGTTTAATAGAATGAAATGGATGTTGCTTACTTTGTCCATGGGAAAAATTAAAGAATTGACTATGGAAATTGAAGTTAACTCTAAATATTGGGATGAAAGTCAGTTGGAAGTATACAAAGATCATTATAAATGAATTTCATAAATACATTAAAGAGATAAAACCTACAACTTAGGAATGGAAATTTCCAAGATGGCAAGTTAGACTCCAACAATATATCAAGTTACAAGTGATGGGGATATCTGTGTTTTTTGGTAGCTATCTATTGCACTACCGGTAATAGGAAAAATTATGGAATCTTATTAAGAAAATAAAAGCAAGATGGATTATGTAAAACACGGTATAATTAGAATGAGAATACTTTCAAAAACTAAATGGTTTCAATGCCAGAATTGCTCTAGGAGATTAACGCTTGGGTGCCTTCTCTTTCCAAAATGAATGTGAGTCGACAATTAGTTTCCAATGTGTGATCTGGGCACCCCTGACACTTTAGCATCCTTGCTAAATTTTTACCAACCTGCCAATTTTAGAACTCCCCTGGCCATATTTAGTGATAAAACAAATTTCTCACAAAGTGACTTTCTCGCTAATTACTTGTTGACCTGGTATTAATATAATATTATTATTAACTAATTCAGGAATTTGGGACTCCGGATTTTTAGAGCTCCGAGCTTCGAGGGAACTTTGTTTGTTCTGGAAGGAAAACTCTCGGAGTGACATTCTCCCGGAGTCATGTACCATCCTGACGTCTTATGGATGACGTGTCGTAGAGTGCCACGTGTCCTCTAAATGGATACCACATGTCATGTTTGTTGCTTGCCACGTGTCTGCAACAGTTTCCATGCATCTCTGGTACTTTGGGATTCTCATTCTCCCGCGGCCCCTCCATACCTGTGCATTTATTCCCATTCCAACCTGGCAGGGACTATGTTGTCATGCAACACTTTTTTAATTATAAAAATCATCAGGAAACCTTTAGAAGGTAACATGCACAACAAGTCGGTACTAGTATGTTGAAAGTTAATGTTGTCGGTAGCTATTATGATTATTTATCCCTTTTTTTTGGCTTTTTGTTAATGGACCTAGAGACTACATTACATAGCTTATTAGAGTGAAATTTGGTTGGATAGTTGAATTTATTCGAGTAGGTGTTTGATCCTCTATTATCTATGAATAAACAATACTTACACTCATTAATTTATTAGTTGAATGTATTCGAGTAGGTGTATGATCCTCTATTATCTATGAATAAACAGTGTTTACACTCATTAATTTATTAGATAGTCCATGTAATTGTCATCTAAAGGGTTGATTAAGTTTATTGTGGTTATAGTTTTGGGTTTATATTATATGCTCTAGACCAGGGTTGGCTACGAGGTTTGAATATGTCGTTGCATTGAATTAATCGACTTTTATATATAAAAGGTTGATGTTTGAAAGTAGATGTATATGGAATTTTTACAATGTTATCATTTATATAATGGGTTTTAAGAACATATTTTTAATTCAGTGAACTAGGTGGTTATTTAGCAAATATTGTTAATCACACGTTATTTTCTTGTTGAGTTAAATTGTGGCATGAGAAGAGGCCATGTAATTATCTTATTTTTCAAAAAAGTGTTTCCTTTAAACTTAATATAAGCATTACAACTAGCCTAAAGAGGTTAGGCAACACAAGGAGGAGCCTTATTATACATGAGGAATGACCATCTAGGGACCAACCATTAAGTTATGCAATTTCATTTAGATAAGTTATTATAATAACGGAGTATTATTCCATTAAAGCCACATTGCACTTGCACTCAATCACAATTATTCATTCTTCTTTCAAGCAAACTTAAAATTTGATGAATTACCTATTATCTCATTATCTTCACCATTAAAACTTAATCCTAGGCTCTATATTATTTTTAAATATATTTTTCATTTGATATTAAAAACACAATCACAATTATTCATTCTTCTTTCAAGCAAACTTAAAATTTGATGAATTACCTCTTATCTCATTATCTTCACCATTAAAACTTAATCCTAGGCTCTGTATTTTTTTTAAATATTTTTTTCATTTGATATTAAAAACACTTGATTAATCACTATTGCATTGCCTTTAAGATTCAAATCCTTATATGAATGAATGATCCAATTGAAATGTTAAACCTCCCTTTATTAGTATTAGAGAGTAGTGATGAAGAGCAACTCAACTTTACCAATATAAACATTTTAAGGTAAAAACAAACCCTACATTTAACCAAGTTAACAAGTCAAAAGAGGCATAACTTTAGAGTGTCAAGCTAGGCATGTGATCTATACAACACCATAAACTAGAGATATAATCAAAATCAGTTATATAACCTAATGGTTAAGAACATGTGTTTCCTCCTTGGGGGTCACGGGTTTAAATCTAGAGGGGGATAGGGTATGTGTACCTCCATAGACTTTAACAGTCAAATCGTTGCGTGAAGGGGGTCCCTTGTCCCACAAACAAGGAAGTCACATACACCAATTTGGTGTTTGGCTTGGCCGTGACCTTAAAAACATATTATTATTATTATTATATGGTATATGTGTGATGAGTGACTGTGGGATGTGTGGTAAGTGACAATGGCTTCCTAATGGCCACTCATAAGCCAAAAAAAATTGATTCTTTTTTATATTTTATAAAAACACATTAAATGTTCACACCCAAAGTTTTGGGTACATTTCACGCGCACACACAAGCGAAGTTGTGCGCGCTCATCCCAAAGTTTTGAGCATGCATAAGCTAGTGCGCGAAGAATGACAAGAGGTGCACATCAAACCAAGTTTTGATATTGTGTGTCGAGATGGAAGTCTACCAAATGCGCGGCAATCCCAGTTTTGATGCGCACCGGAAATCAAGAAGACACACGCAAGAATCAAGAAATGAATCATCAGGAAATTCTCTCGAATGATTACTGCCACCAACACGAGGGATTGTGGAGCTGAAAAAAGATGAGTTGGTGAGGCATTTAAGATTGCTCTGATTCTAGAAGGATATGTGGACTACAGGCAAATTCCAGAAGTGGGCGAGGCAGTTTTGGTAGTAGAACGAGTGGAGCAGAGCAGAAAGAGACAATGCTCCCAAGTAGATAAATCTACTATAAAATAAAGAAACGACATCAAAGATAGAGTTAAATGATTAGATGATATCCATTGAGTTGTTGGTATCGAGCTCACTCTGAGCCTATTGTAATCATGTATTGCTTATGAATATAATTTTGAGTCTGTCATATGTTTGAAGTCTTAAAAGGATGTGCACTACGCACTATGTTGTATTTATGAGAAGTCGTCTAAAGAAGATATGAAACTCTGTTGTTGTCGAATACAGTCTGCTTAATGTTTCATGTATGTTTGTGTTGAATGGAATGTAACGAGTAATAAAGTTACGACAGTTCTAATCTATTGTGTGTCTATCATGTGTTGGTTAGAGATGTGTGTGTATTGTTTTACTTGTTAGCATAGTAAGTCGTGGAATATGGAATGTATGAATGGCATCCCATATGGATCCCAGTTTTCTTAATCCTTCATCCCTGCCTTATGGTCTCTGTGATCCCCTCTACGTCTTAGGTGAGACCTTCCTTGACCTTGGTCGAGGATTGATATGTCGATGCTCTGGGGTTTTTATTGGTCAACTCTGGACGAACCCTGGGTCTAAAATCCTCAGTGTTAAGAAGGATGTGCGCAAGCGTGGAACAAAACGCCAACAAAGGGTTCTGTTGTCGGGACCTAAAAGTCTTGTAGGGAATAATGAAGGCAAGAGATGAGGTGGTATCCATATCAGGAGGAAATTCAAGACTGGCTAGCTGCAAAAGAGCATGAGTTTTCCTTGCGAGAAGCTCAGGGGTTGAGAGTGAATGTGAAGAATTGGAAAGATGACTATCTTTACACTGATATGCACGCAATTTTATTTATTTAATTTCTTTGTTTGTTGTATGAATGGCTAAAAAGGCAAATTGCTACCAATTCTATCGTTTTGTCTTTTGAACTAGTGGTTTGGGATCAAGCCACACATGAAAGATTGAAAGTGTTTGATAATAAGTGGACTCAGGCTATTGATTTCTGGTTTGCTCGAGTAAAAGAGGGCTATATTGTTGATTTTTTTGTGGAGTACATCGATTCTTTCAGTGAGGCTGAAAGGAAGTTCACAGAAGGTCCAAGGAAATGACTGTTGGAAGAGATTCCACTCTGAATAAAGATGTTGTTCGTGTAGAAAGGGATGATGTGCATGAATCTCAATAGAATGGTCTAGTAAACTCCCCTAGCATTGGGGGGGTTGCAAGGATGGGGGAAAGTGAGAGAGAGAATGGATTCATTGAGGAGGATCTAGAAATTGTTGAGATGAAGTGAGGAATGAAATGGACCCATAGGAGCAAAGGAGAAAACGAGTCAAGAGATACACAAGAAGAGTTGAGCTAAGAAGGAAAGTAGAGCAAAGAAGTGAAAAAGAGTTATCCAGGGGCGCACGATGAAGGTTCGGACCCGGGATGAAGAGAAAAGAAATGACACTAGGTGGTAGTGCGGAAGAGTATGTTTTTCCAGAGAGGAGCATGGATGAAGATAGGCCCGCGAAGAGGTGTGGCATCGAGGATAGGGTGTCCAATGGGGACACCGGTGCAGTAGTAATAATGGTGGTAGTAAGGGCCTAGGTGACAAAGTATACACCCCTTGGTCATTGTGAAGTATCTCAACCTTAGAGTAAGATGAAGTGCAGAGAAGTGGTAGCCGATAAGAGAAAAAGATGGAGCACAAAGTAGTGGTGCATTGTTAGGAGAGGAAGATGGTACACAGAGTAGTGGTGTGCATATAGCAAAGGAAGATGGAGTCTCTCCTAGTGATGGGGGAGATGAATTGGTGATAGTAGATGTTCTTGCGTGGCTACAAGTAGGAAACTCTCTAGGTCCCCTCACAAGAAATGTTAGGAGGAGATGGACTTACCCCCCCTTTGAACCACCCCCCTTGCACGTTTGTAATCAAGAAGAGATAATAGGATATGGTGAATTGATTCGAGTTGCAGAAGGAGTATAAGAAGGAAGAAGAGAATATAGAAGTGAATAAGAAGGTGAATCCAGTGCCACTTCACCTAGAATACTATCAATAGCAATAAGTTTGACAATCGGTAGTTAGAGTAGCGAAGTTGTTCAGAGAGTGACGATGATGATGCTACCCGAGGCTACCTGTGTTCCACAGAACAAGTAGATAGAGCCTTGATGTGGTACATGAAGTATAAGGCCATTGCATCGACAGGAAAGACGAGGTCCCTGGTGGAGATTAATTGATATATGCTTAGGGAATTTCAGAAACCTAAGTCACAGTATCAATGTATCACAGAGATAAAAGAGATCAAACAAAAGGAAGGCAAGACCATGTGGGATTATGACAATCGATTTAAGATTTTATTAGATAGGTTGACATTCCAAATCCAGAACATGCAACACAAAGATTGTTTTATTGTGAGGTTACTTCCCCATATTTGGGTCTCTCTCACCCAACAAAAGGTGACGACTCAAGGGAAGGTGGTAGAAAATGCAATGTGCTTAGAAGCTACACCAAGAGGGGCAAAGACATCGGTAGGTTTGGCGCAGGTGTAGTCACAAATCACCAACCTAATGATGCAATTGCAAGATATGGCCAAGATAAAGGTCATGAGCGACCACATATGGTGTACCACCCGTCGCTTGAAGGGGCATCACAAGGATGAATGCCTTGTACTTCCAAATCATGTGGTGATGGGCGCGCAAAGTCCATGTCCATCTAGACAGACAGAATCATGTGAGATATGTAGACAGTGGGGCCATGTACCACCCCATTGCCCAACTTTGCAGAAGTACCAAACAATGAACCATACTTCGTTCTGTGAGTTATGTAAATTCGTGGGGCATGATGTCAATAACTACCACTCACTCCAATTGATGTAGGATAATATCTACAATGAAGTTCAGGTATAGGAAGAGAAGAAGGGTGGTGAGTGCAACAGTGCAGAAAGAGGCAGATACCAAGGTGGTCTCTGTGATGTATATGGGCATGGTCACGGTCAACGATATGGCGAAGGGGGAAGTAGACCCCCCAATTGTTTCAATTGTGGAGAAAATGGTCATGTATCAAGGTTTTGTACCAAACTGCATGATAGGCTTTAGAAATGACATCTTTTTATACCATATTTTCCCTACCTTTAACCCCTTTTCACTTACCTAGATCGTGTATTAATCCATCATTGTGCGAGATTTAGGCTTAATGTGTTTCCATTACATTTCTTTAGTACTTTACATGAATTTATGATTAAACATTAGAAAAGGATCATATTTGCATTTATCTTTGAGTTAATTTGCAAAGACGATGTTCCAAACAGGTTATTGTGCAGAATGTGATATCGCCACATGATGTATTTTGGTTCCCACTACTGCAACTCCCACACAGTTTTTGCAACTTCTTATAGCAGTTGTTACAACTCTAAACATCATTGCAACTTCGAGCATTGTTGTTGCAACTATGAACATTGTTGCAACTCCGAGCATTGTTGTTGCAACTATGAACATTGTTGCAACTCTAAGAACTATTTCTGCAACTTGGGAGTATTGTTGGTGTGACTCTGGGCTGGTGATGCAACTCTTGCTGCAGTTGCCATGGAGTTGCTACAACTCCTTACAACAGTTGTTGCAACTCGCCAAGGAACTATTTTGTGTTGCAACTCGTTAGGGAACTTTTTTGTGTTGTAACTCCTTACAGTAGTTGTTGCAACTCGCCAGGGAACTATTTTGTGCTGCAACTCGTTGTTGCAACTCCTTACAACAATTGTTGCAACTTGCCAGAGAACTATTTTGCACTACAACTCATCCAAAGAATGATGTTGCAATTGGAATCTTAAACCATTAGAACTGTGAGCCAACACCGAAACAATGAGCCATGATGTTACTACTCTACATGACAATTATGGATCCATGCAGCAATAATGTTAATCAAAGCAAATTAAAGATATGGAGATAATTTTGTAATTCCAAGACAAAATATTAATTTGAGTGGTTAATCATGAATCTTTGAATTCTTGGGAAAAATATCTTTGAGTTATTTTTTATTGCTAATTGTTAGAAAAAGATCTTGGAGTTATCTATTATTTGCTAATTGTTAGCAAAACATTTTGGAGTTATTCACTAATTGCTAATTGTTAGTGGAAATTATTCATTATTTAGGAAATTGTTGTAACCACTATGGATTTATTAAATCCATAAGTGGGTTTATTTAGATACTCGTTATTTCTAGTTTCCATTAAATTTATGTATAAAATAAATCACTCTCTCCAGTATTATGGGAGGACTCTTAGAGCAATGTCCAAATGACAATGGAATAATTCATTGAGTTTTTATTTTAATTGTAGTTTTATAATTTTTGTATTGTGATTTAATTAATTCATTACATATTTGTAATAGATTGATTTATTTTGATTAGCTTAATTAATTTAATTAATGTGTGTTGTAAATGTTGATATAGAATAATATCAGCACTCTGTTCTATGGAGACGGGGCCCACTCCAATAGAATAGAGTGTCGTGTAGTTTAGATAGTTTCTTTGATATCTTGTTGTGTAATTTAATTATGTAGTTATCCATTCACATGGGATTTCTTTTATTTAATTCTGTAACTAGTTTCTTGATTCAATATGTTCATGCAATTAGATTACTCATGTGAGGTTATAAGTGTGTGTGTGTGTGTGTGTGTGTGTGTGCGCAATTAAGTATTCATGTCGGATTTTATTATAAATGCATTTCAGATTAGGTTGCATTCTTTATGTCGTTGAATAATTGTACTTAACGCCATGACTATATTTGTTGGTCTAGGTAATAACAATGATCATCTTGGCAAGGGTTAGACTCTGATTTTCAGAACTTAGTTAATTTATTTTCCAACAAGTGGTTAATCAATTTCCTTTTAACATGTGTGATTTATTTTCAGCGAGTGTGGTGTGAATTTCAATTTCTGCAAGAGTAATTTAGAGTTTCAATTCTACAATTATTTTTACTGCACACAACTGGGGTTTCTTCGGGAAACAGTTGAGTCATATTCTTGATACCTGCAACTGGTGTGAATTTCCTTTCCAACACAATAGTTAGCATATTTAATTTTCTACAAGTGTGACATTTACTTTCTTGTCTGTGTGTTTACTTTCTAGCAAGAGTGATTTACTTTCTTGTCTGTGTGTTTACTTTCTAGCAAGAGTGATTTATTTTCCTGCATGTGTGTTTAATTTCTTGCAAGTGTGATATTTCAATTCCTGCAAGTGTGATTTACTTCCCATAGTTTATAGAACCTTGCTAGAGCTTGAGAATTGTCTATACTCCGACCAGAAACATAATCATTGATACTATGACTACATATCAGACCAATGGGAGAGTATAGTGTAGCTTGCATATACGGTGCACGGTAACTCGCAAGTTCCATACGAGCCCCACATTGATAATTAAATGCACAAACATTTTAGTTGTCTTTCTGAGAAATTAGAAAGGTAATTAAAAATCCCATCGATGTGCATGCTTTGTGCATACTGCTACAGTCTCGAGCATGTCACTAAATATTGTCCCGACTTGTTGAAAAAGTGGGAAGACAAGAAAGCCACTTGCAACATGGTGCATGCAGAGTCATGAAAGAATAAAAAGAAGAATGAGGAGGTTGACGTCTAGGTAGTAACCAGTGGAGGAGAAAATACATGAGCGGACTTTGAGCATGGTGAAGGCTCAGTTCATAATTTGGAGGGGAATATAAGGAAGGCATCATAGCCCCCCCCCCCCTCAAAGTTTAATGCTACCCAACAAAAACAATTTGTGCACAATGTGCAGATAGCATTGGAAGAAGAAAGAGTGTGCGAGGAGATGCAACGCACGAATCAGAGGTCACTTGAGGAGGTTCCAATCTAATAATAAATGCAGAGGTCGACACAAAAGTCACTCGAGGAATCCCAGATCTGCAAAGAAGTACAACGGGCGACGTAGAGGTCACTAGAAGAGGCTCGCACCCGTGAAGAATCACAACACGCGACACAATGATCTTTGGAGGAAGCTCGTGTGCATGAAGAAATACAATAGGTGATTAAGTGATCATTAATAGAAGCTCACAGATAGAACAATATACAATGCATTGAGTAGAAATCACATGAAGAACAACTCCTGGAGGAATTGCAATGTGTAGCGTGCTCAGAAGCCTTGCACAACTTGGGTCGCAAGGAAGAATATGAAGACCAAGTAAGTTCTTTCTTGCATTGTTGTTTGTGATTATTGAATGATCCATAGGCTGTAAGTAATTTGACACATATGTTAGCTACTTGCATGAGGGAACAAGGAGTGGAGGCAACCATATCAGCTTCACTTCCAGAAAGAGATGTATGTCAGGGTTAGCAAGCAAAAGCGCATTGGCCAAGAGTTTAAAATGATAACAAAACTTGTTGGCTATGACATGGATGGTTTCATGTTGGATATGGGCTATGACGTGAATATTTTACCAAAGAAATCTTGGGAGGTGATGGGAAAACCAAAATTGTTCTGGTCACCCATCCAACTACGGTTGGAAAATCAATACAAGATATATCCAATAGGCCAAGTGGAGCAAGTGGAAGTGAATATAGAAGGAGTCAAAACAAAGGTTGGATTTGAGGTAATCGAAATTATGGATGACTCAGATCCATATCTGGCTTTGCTTGGTATTGATTGGGCCTTTGATAATAATGTGGTGTTAAATTTAAAGGAGAGGCAGATTTCATTTGAAATAGACACCCTATGCGTGGTCACACCTTTGGATCCATATGAAGGAGACATATGCAATGAGCTAGTAGATGAGGATGGCCAGAGCTTAGTCATTGAAAATATCTATAAGATCATTGGGCATAGGGAGGACTACATCAACCCCACCGTAGATGAAGAATTAAGCTGGAGAAGTGTCAATTCGTACTACACAGATTCTAAGGATTCCATGGAAAGGTGGCACATAAAATGTATGAGGACTCCACAAGGAGGTGCACACATATCTCCATAGAGGAGTGGGAAGAAGAATTTGGATCCTATCGGTACGATGGCTCGGAACTTGTGGACATATTTATTGTCTGGATACAACATGTTCAAGAACATCACATGGATCACATGCTTCATACAATGCTTATATGAATTCATCAGTGATGGAGGGATGTGCATCTTGAACCTTATTGTGAATGGGAAATTGTCGAGGCATCTATGTGGGAAAGGTTAAGAACCAATATGGATATTCATCGATATATGTGTTCTTTTGAATGGTGATGGACAGCCACGCATCCGCATCAAACATGCCACAGATGCTTGCAAAAACTGCACAAGAGGATTCAAAAGAAGGCTATTCTCCCGAAACCTCAGGTTTCCAAAGCACATTACAAGGAGTTGAATGCGCAAGGAATGGATTCCACTACAATGTCTATGGCAAAAGAAAGACCATTGACTCGTCCTATCACCACTAACCCCATTGATAAAATGGATGAAGCCCATAAGAATAACATATTCAGATATGCTCAGGGGATAAAATAGGTAGGATGGATATGAGTGAAAAGGTGTTGCGGCCTACCAGGGGTCGTTGCACTTTAGTAACCAGTTGGCACCCATGTTGGGAGGCGCATGAAACATGTGTGACTCCCTCGACGGATAACATGTGCGCATGTACCAAGATGTCCCTATCACACTTTGGGCCCCATAGTCCCATTCTTCTCATGCATCGAGATAGTGACGTGTTCATTATACAACACTTGAATAAAAGATCATTAACAAGACCCTCGAAAGTAAATGCTACGACCTTCCTAGATATTTCACATGTTTGGCGGTGAAATTGGTCATCATACACCATTTAATGTATAAATATTGATACGTTTCCCAGATCATGAACATGGGCGGTAGCGTCTCATGCAACGTCTGATCATTTAAAAATTTGATGGGATTGTCATAATAAGGTACATTTGAATGAGTCAGAAGACAGTGAGAGGTACTCCTGACACACCTACTATCTATCTCACAGTAACCGCTTGGTAAATTTCCATCCTCTCAATTAATGTTGGCCAAATCAGTATAAACTTTCATCCATTTATAAAAGGGCACCCAATATTAGTCTAAAGGCCACAATAGAGGAACATTGAAAAGAAATATCAACCTTTGTCCTTAGCTATAGCTTTCACATAATCCCACCGAAGTAATTCCCATGGCCTTGTCAAGCATACCACATGGCCAGAATAGATCTAGGGTTGTCGTAGACTAATAAACAGAAGAGTCGGCAATGCCTTGGCATGTGAGGTTTATAGGTTCCTAGACGGGGAGAGTGTATGATTTCCAATTCATTGATTATGATGTCTGCAACCCCAAGCAGTTCCCTACCTTGGCCTTCCACCACTATGTCTGCACCATTCATAGTGCAGAAGGTAAGTTGTTAGCACTCACGCAAGAATGGGCCCAACTATGATAAGCTGACATTATTCCTCTAATTGACTGTCGTCAATTTGGGCATATCTGGATCATCACCCTTTGCATCTGTCTTTTACTTACCCACCTACATGGTGGATACTTGTGTCTGCAGGGGGAGTATATGGTTAATGTGTTGGAATTACTAAGACAACTGAGAGGGGGGGTGAATCAGTTGTTACTGTGCTTAAACAATATTATGCCTATTAAAATATTATTAACCTTCTCCAAGTGATCATCGAGATTATGCAAGACATGAACAACAGAAATAACAAACATCAATCGCACATATGATATACACAGAGACGGATATTTCACGAGGAAACCCATAAAGCGAGAAAACCTCTTCTTCTTCGAATGATAGGCAGTCTTTTAAGTTTTGTACATATATTTCTTTGAGCACCAACTCAAAATGAGGCTACAACATCTTCTTTAACAAGCTGCAACTTGTTGAGAGCACCAACTCTCTAGTTTCTCTAGCACCCACTAGAAGGAAGCACCAACTCCCTGAGTGTTCCAGCACTAACTGGATGGAAGCATCAACTTCCAGTCACACAGGCATCAACCTGTACAACAAAGAACAATATTTCTCCCTTGCACCACCCTGGTTTTTTCTGGTTGCAACCAAATGGAAGCTACAAATCCCTGTGTTCAAGCACCCACTTGAAACTCAGAGGAAAACAGTCCTCCCTAGCACCACCCTACCACCCTGAAATATAAATATTTTCTTTTTGAAAGTTATTATAGTGATATAGCATTTATCAATGGCTTACCAGTCTCACCATTGTTCTGCTACACTACTCTGCTCTCATTCATCAGTGTCTTGTTGCTGCTTCCATCTTCTTGCGCACACCCTGTTCATTTTCTCTTCCCACTTTCATGTCATGTGCACACTCTTCATTCTTTTTGTTGCGTCTATATTATTTCCTTCATATCATACACTTCATCACAAGCTACACCCATGCATCTCTCTCGAAAAAGCATACCAGCTTCTGTGTTTTGACTCCGTTTCTAATGCCAAGTGTTCTACGTGATCATCATTCCAACTCTTTGTCTTCTCTGGCAATTATGTTGTAATTGTTCATCATTAGTGCCCGTTGTCCCAAGATTCTTTGTCTTCTCTAACAGTTATCCAAAGGTTCTTTGGCTTCTCTGTTAGTTCCCATTCTTCATCTACTCTGGCAGTTACAGTCAGTCGTTTTTCTGGCTTCTTTGGCTTCTAAGTCCCTTCCTTCACATGACCATTAGCGGTGACCATACGCCTATTCAAAAAGGCGCTTCACGATCTTGGTCTAGCGAGTGCTAGCTCCCTTTTTTTTTTTATATGACCTTGGGCTATGAACTTCACGTGACCACGCAATTGTGGGCACGTCCATAGGCGATTTGAAGGAAACCCTCTTTTCGCCCCGCAATTCACTACAGATCTCCATGTATGCCTTTGGCGTTACCATGGTTTTGATTGCGACCCGCTCACGAAAAATTAAGATCCAAGCATGTTCTAACCACGCAATGCGACAGGACCGTCGATCTCATGATCTTGACGATGCTCCTGAACGGACGGTTCATATTTGATCTTTCACAATCTGTGGATCAGATCCAACCTCCCTAAATCAATGGTTGTGATTTATTTCGTGATCCGGGCTTCGGGAGTTTCAAATCTCAAACTTTGCTTTCTTTCGTACGCTAATCTTCTGGAGTCGATGATCCGTGGACACCTATCCTTCTCAATCAACGACTCTGCCTCCACTTCGAAATTTTGACCTTTCAACCAGGTCAATGGTTCTACATCCCCTTTCTCGATCAAATCTCAAATCTCAGATGGCCCAAATTCACTTCGGACGATCTAACGCTTGAGATCTTCTTCAGATGATCTGATGACTGAGATTTACTTCGGACGATCCGATGGTCAAGAATGTATTTCGTCTCTCCCGCTCTCCAGGCTTCGGAGATTTCAAATCTCAAACTGACGCTCTGGATCAGATGGCCTAGATTCACTTCGGACGATCTGATGCTTGAGATCTTCTTCAGACGATCTGACGACTAAGATTTACTTCGGACAATCTGACGGTCGAGAATGTATTTCGGCTCTTTGGCTCTCCGGACTTTGGAGATTTCAATTCTCAAATTTACGCTCTGGATCAGACAGCCCAGATTCACTTCTAAAGATCAGACACTTGAGATCTTCTTCAGATGATCTGATGACTGAGATTTACTTCAGAAGATCAAACGATTGAGAATGTATTTCGGCTCTCTGGGCTTCGGGGATTTCAAATCTCAAACTGAAACTCTTGAAGTGATTTCTCTGGAGCTTAATCTCCTCACATATTTAGACATGAAACTAATGTTGTTTGTTGATCATGATCTTATATCGATGGCTTGATTTGTATGCGATGCATATTTGCCTTGGTTTAGATCCAATGGCCCTCCAAATTTGATTATACTATCCTTCCACTTTAGAAAGATCTGACGGCTGACAGAAATTCGCATAGTTAAGATCTCAGATCTTTTACCGCGCTTATCCTATCCTCCCAC
Source organism: Picea mariana (assembly GCA_032191745.1). Classification (NCBI taxonomy): domain Eukaryota; kingdom Viridiplantae; phylum Streptophyta; class Pinopsida; order Pinales; family Pinaceae; genus Picea; species Picea mariana. The sequence goes on along the minus strand of JASDQU010100039.1, from coordinate 184,343 downwards.
TTAATTTGATTTGACAACTGACGGGTATTTGGATAATTGAATTCTCAACCGTTTGGCCCCGCTTATCCAATCCTTCCACTTAAAGTGATCCAACGGTCGTGAAGACTCTCGAAGCAGATCCACGATCAAGGATGATTGCGGAACAACAACTTGTGAGTGATTTAATTCATCACCCAAGCTCCACAATTTTAAGTTGTGTGTTTGTTGGTGAGTCAACCACAATCATCTATCTTTGAAGCTATAAGATATGACAGTCTTGACTGATTGCGGGATTGGAAATAGCACGATATTTAATTATCCTTTCGATCTCCGCAATCTATCCCTGTCGTTGATCTGGCAGTTGCACATCCGACGGTCACAACTTAATCCAACTTAATCTAATTGTTTGTTAGATCAACCACAATCGTCGATATTTGGGTTTATAAGATTTGACGATCTAGATCGATTACGAGATTAGAACTAGCGAGTTGTTTAATTCTACTTTCTCTCTTCGCAATTAATCCATGTCGTTGATCTGGCTTGCAAATCCGATGGTCACAATCCTCCTCCTGAGCTTCTTTGACCTCTGCATATTGTTCGATCCTCCTCCTAAGTTTATGCTTTTCCTGTTTTCCATCGTCGTTGTTATTCTTTCCATCAATGACAAGCACACTCTTCTTGTAAACACATGCCAACAATCTCCCCCTTTGGCATTAACGACAACCCTGAAAGGCTGCACTATTATGCTTAGACCTTCAACTATAGCATACAAACAACACCTTTTTTCTCCCCCTTTGACATCAATGTCAAAGAAAATAGAGAGTGACTCTGTGCTCCCCCTTATCGGATATACTACGAGCACTCTCCCCCCGATTAGATAGACTATTTATCTTGATAACGGGGTCACGCCCAACTTCTAGCGTAGATACTCAAACTGAGTTTTTTAAGTGGTTTAGTGAAAATATTAGCAATCTAATCTTTGGATGGAATATAATGCAAAGAAACAACATTGTTGGTCATCTGTTCCCTCAAGAAGTGACACTTGATGAGTATATGCTTGGTCTTTGAGTGGAATACAGGATTCTTTGACACACTAATTGCACTAGTATTGTCACAATGAATTGGGATTGGTGCAGTATAATTTACCTCCAAGTCTGCAAGTGTCTGAATCATCTACAATACTTGGGTACAACAAGTGGCAGCTGCAATGTATTCAGCTTCTGTAGTTGATAATGAAATAGATCTCTGCTTCTTACTAATCCATGCTACTAACGAATCACCTAAGAAGAATGCACCTCCACTGGTGCTCTTTCTCTCATCCAAATAGTTTGCCCAATCAACATTTGAATATGCAATTAATTTTAAATTCTGATTTCTAGGATACCAAAGACTATAAGTCATTGTACCCTTCAAATATTTGAATATCCTCTTGACAACTGCTAAATGACTTTGTTTAGGAGCAGACTCATAATGACCTACCATTCCAACAGCTTGCATTATATCAGGACGGGATGTTGTGATGTACAGAAGACTGCCTATCATTAATCGATATGTTCTTTGATCAACATCAGGTGAAATATCATCTTTATTGAGCTTGCAACCAACCACCATAGGTGTACTAACAGGAGAGGAATAATCCATCTAAAACCTCTTTAACATCTCTTTCAAATATGGCTCTTGAGAGATAAATATCCTTACAGAACTCTGATTGATTCGTAAACCAAGAAAATATGACAGTTCTCCTATCATGGACATCTCAAACTTAGTCTGCATTGAATTAGAAAACCACTGAACTGAAGGGTCATTAGTGCATCCAAAAATAATGTCATCTACATAAACCAAAACAACTAATAAATCATCACCTTCAGACTTAATGTATAGATTATTGTCAACAATACCTTTCTTGAACCCTCTGTCTTGTAGAAATTTGTCCAGTCTATGATACCAGGCTCGTGGTGCCTGTTTCAGTCCATATAATGCCTTTTTCAACTTACAGACATAGTCGGGATTATCTGTCAGTGAAAATCCTTCAAATTGCTCCACATATACATCTTCTTCTAGATCTCCATTAAGAAATGTTGACTTAACATCCATCTGATATAATTTAAAGTTCTTATGATAGGCATAGGCAAGAAACATTCTGATGGCTTCTAATCTTGTCACTGGTGCAAAGGTTTCATCAAAATCTTATCCTTCAACTTGTGCATACCCCTTACAGACCAATCTAGTTTTATTCCTAACAATTTGTCCTTTTTCATTCATTTTGTTCTTAAACACCCATTTGGATCCAATTACATTCTTATCTGCATGTCTAGGAACAAGCCCCCAAGTATTGTTCTTCTCAATATGATCCAGTTCCTCATTCAGTGATTTTAACCAATTTACATCTTTACTGGCTTCATCAAAGTTATTAGGTTCCACCATGGATATGGAGGCCATATGTGATTGCTCAGTGTCTTTGATTATCCTTCTCCTAGTTTGTACACCTTTGTCTTTCTCACCAATTATCTCACTTGCAGGGTGATTCTTTTGAGAAATTCTTGAGGAAGGATTTGATGTTGTTTGTTGATTTGAGTCTGCCTGAGTATTTGTATCTTCATCTGACTCAGAGTCTTCTTTTTCTGATTCTTGGACCTGTTCATCTTCAACTTCAACTATATACTCTGTTGTTGATTCAATATTTCTCACCTCTCTTACTGGGACTCCTTCATCAACTTTTATGTCAATGCAATCAACCAATTTATGCAACCTCTTATTATAGCATATGTATCCTTTATTGTTTGTAGCCTACCCTAAGAAGATTCCTTCATCAACCCTGTCATCATACTTGCCAAGGTTTTCATTATTATTCTGTATGTAGCACTTAATCCCAAAGACTTTGAAGTGTTTGATTGAAGCAGGTCTTCCATACCATAGTTCATAAGGTGTCTTGTCCCTGTGTGGTCTGAGGTGAGATTTGTTAAGAATATGGATTGTTGTGTGTATTGCTTCTACCCAGTAGGTTTGACCAATGTTCTTCTCATTCATCATTGACTTGGCCATTTGCTGAACTGTTTTGTTTTGCCTCTCAACTACTCCATTTTGTTGTGGAGTTTCTGGGATTGTGTATTCTCTCTTGATCCCATGTTTATCACAGAATTCCTTGAAATCACTTGACATAAATTCTCCTCCTCTTTCTGATCTTACAACCTTTAATATGTTGCCTGTTTGATTCTCAGTTAAAGCCTTAAATATTTTAAATTTCTCAAATGTTTCAGTTTTTTCTTTGAGAAAAACAACCCAAGTGAGTCTGGAGTAATCATCAATGATCAAAATGAAGTAGTTTTCCTTCCCTGTGACTTCCTATCTTTATGGTCCACATAAATCCATATGAACTAATTGGAGTGGTTTCTCTGTTGAAGTAGAGCTCTTGGATTTAAACTGTGTCCTGGTTAGCTTTCCTACTTGGTAGGGTTTACACACAGAATCTTGTGGCTTTGATATTCTTGGAAGATCTTTTAATGCCTCAAGATTTTTTATCTTGATTAAGTGGTCAAAGTTTATATGTCCAAGTCTCCTATGCCATAACCAAATTTCATCGTGTTTGCTTAGATAACACTCTTCTCTATCTTCTTTCAGCACATATACATTATTATCTGTCCTTATGACTTTAGCCACTACTTGTCCTAAGTTTACAGACTTTATCTTACAATCTTTGGAAGTGAACACCACTTCACATCCTCTGTCACACATTTGACTTACACTAAGCAAATTATGTTTCAACCCATCTACAAGCAGAAGATCCTGGGATTTACTTTGCCATTACTTAAACTCACCATCCCTTTACCCTTGATTTTACCTGGTTCATCATTTCCAAAGGTCACATTTCCTATTTTTCTTTTACTTATAGACAAAAACTTATCCTTGTCTCCAGTCATGTGCTTGGAACATCCACTCTCTATATACCAGGGGTCTTTTTGTTTTTGAGCTGAAAGTACTAGACCACATTTTTCACTATCTTTCCTTTTCCATGTGCTAGCATTTATAGCTAAGGGTTTTATCCTTGGATCTGCTTTGTAATTCTTCATATGGCAGTTTGCAGCTTTTTGGATGAAGTTATGACAGTTATATCATTCGAGCTCAATGTTCAATAGGTCAAATTGATTGGTGCGGCTTTGTCTACTCATTGGTTATTTAGTTCTATGTTGCAAAGATTGTTTGTTTCTTGATCTCCTTAGTTGAATGTCTTTAAACTTAATTTCATAATTTGCAATCTTATGACCAAAATTAGAGCAGTAAAAACAATAACCATGGAAGAAATTTTGGTACCTGAAGGATGGCCTTCTTCTTGGAATTCGTTGCTCCATCTTCTGATATCTTTGTTTTTTATTAGGGATCATCTTGTCTTTATTAGCTTTTGGTGGCAGAGTACTCTCATGGTCTGATTGTCTGCTGACTTGGAACTTGATCATCTTTACTGACTCTTTGCTTTCTAGTTGTTCGCTTCTTGAACCACTTACATAGCCTAAACCAGTCTTCAACAAAGGACATCTATGCTTGTTTAGAATGTTATTTAGTTTTGTTGAGGCTTTAATGTTTGGAAGATTTTGGAGATACAATGCTTTAAACTTCTCCATCTCTTTTCTGGTTTTTACTACTTCTTCTTCCAAGGCTTCACATCTTGCCTTCTTTTCTGATAACCGTTGTTTCAAAATGTCCTCTATTTTCTTTGCCTCTTCTAATTCCACTTTATTCAGGGCAAAGTATTCATCGGGTCTTTTACTGTCTTTCTTGAACTATATCAGCAATTGTTTTTGTTTTTTCTTCTTAAATCTGAGTCTAGCAATTTCTTCTAGAGCACTGATCAGTTATCCTTCCAAGTCAACCACAACTTCTTCATCATCAACATCACTTCCTGTGATTTTATTATCATAATCCTCTTTGGCCATAAGCATAAAGTCATTAATCTTATCTTCACAAGCAAAATCACTATCTGTGTCTCCTGAAGAGTCATCATTGTTTACACATAAACTTTTCTTTTTACCAAATCTCTTAGATTTGTACTTCTCTTCACCTTCAGTGTTCTGGTCCTTCTTCTTGTGTGGACACTTAGATGAAAAGTGACCTATCTTTCCACAGTTTGAAGGGCAACTTGCCTTGGTACTTGCTTGATCCTTTCTTTAGTCTTCTCACAAATTTTTCTTCAATCTCATCATGCTCAGAATCTGCATTCTTATCTGTTTTAAATGATGCTTCTCTAGAGGTGGGTTTATCTTTACCTATCCTCATTTCATAAGCAGTCAAAGTTCCTAGGAGTTGGTCAATAGACAGATTTTTAAGATCATTCGGTTCTTTTATTGCAGAAACTTTTGGATTAAATCTATCGGGCAGAGATCTTAAAATCTTCTAAACTAAAAATGAGTCTTCAATCTTCTCACCAAGACCCTTCATGGCATTCAAAATCTCCTCAACTCTTAAAAAATATTTACTAATTGTTTCATCCTCATTCACCTTTAGTTGTTCAAATTTAAATCTATGTGTCTGAAGTTTGGCACCTTTTACTTTCGCATCTCCTTCATAACTGCTAATAGGTTTATCCCACATTTCTTTGGCAGATTCAAGTTGCATGACCTTTACAAATTTAGCTTCATCAAGCCCACTCAAGATATCATTCATTTCCTTAGTGTTGAAGCTGAATTCTAGCTTGTCATCCTTAGAAGCAAGTACAACTGGCTTTACATAACCAGTCTCTACAACATCCCAGACATCAGCACCTAAGGCCATGATGTATGTTCTCATTCTAACCTTCCAAAAGGAAAAATTTGTTCCATCAAACATAAGAGGCTTATTGGTTGAAGTTCCTTCATGGCTTGTCATGTTTAAGCTTACTGATCTACCTTTAAATAAAAGGAACCCGCTCTGATACCAATTGTTGGAATTACTAAGACAACTGAGAGGGGGGGGTGAATCAGTTGTTACTGTGCTTAAACAGTTTTATGCCTATTAAAATATTATTAACCTTCTCCAAGTGATCATCAAGATTATGCAAGATATGAACAACGGAAATAACAAACATCAACCACACATATGATATACACATAGACAAATATTTCACGAGGAAACCCATAAAGGGAGAAAACTCATAAAGGGAGAAAACCTCTTCTTCTTCGAATGATAGGCAGTCTTTTAAGTTCTGTACATCGTCTTTCTTTGAGCACCAACTCAAAATGAGGCTACAACCTCTTCTTTAACAAGCTGTAACTTGTTGAGAGCACCAATTCTCTGGTTTCTCTAGCACCCACTAGAAGAAAGCACCAACTCCCTCAGTGTTCCAGTACCAACTAGATGGAAGCACCAACTTACAGTCACACATGCATAAACCTGTACAACAGAGAACAATAGTTCTCCCTTGCACCACCCTACCACCCTGGTTTTTTCTGGCTACAACCAAATCGAAGCTACAACTCCCTGTGTTCAAGCACCCACTTGAAACTCTGAGGAACACAGTCCTCCCTAGAACCACCCTACCACCCTGAAATATAAATCTTTTCTTTCTGAAAGTTATTACAATGATACTGTATTTATCAATGGCTTACTAGTCTCATCATTGTTCTGCTACAATGCTCTGCTCTGATTCATCAGTGTCTTGTTGTTGCTCGCATCTTCTTGCACACACCTTGTTCATCTTCTCTTCTCCCTTTCATGCTCTATACACCCTCTTCATTCTTTTTGCTGCGTCTATATTCTTTCCCTCAGATCATACACTTCATCATAGGCTACACCCATGCATCTCTCTTGAAAAAGCATACCAACTTCTATGTTATGACTTCATTTCTCACACCAAGTGCTCTACGTGATCATCATTCCAACTCTTCATCTTCTTTGGTGATTATGCTACAACTATTCATCATCAGTGCCTGTTGTCCCAAGATTCTTTGGCTTCTCTAGAAATTATCCTGAGGTTCTTTGGCTTCTCTGTCAGTAGCAATTCTTCATCTTCTCTGGCAATTAAAATCAGTCGTTTTTATGGCTTATTTGGCTTCTAATCCCCTTCCTTCATGTGACCACCGGTGATGACCATACGCCTATTCAAAAAGGTGCTTCACAATCTTGATCTAGAGAGCGCTAGCTCCCTTTTTTTTTATATGACCTTGGGCTATGAACTTCACGTGACCACACGATTGCGGGCGCGTCCATAGGCGATTTGAAGGCAACCCGCTTTTTGCCCCGCAATTCATTATCGAGCTCCATGTATGCCTTTGGTGATACCGTGGTTTTGATTGCGGCCCACTCATGAAAAATTAAGATCTGAGCATGTTCTGATCCTGCAATGCGATGGGACCATCGATCTCATGATCTTGACGATGCTCCTAAATGGACGTTTCAAATTTGATTTTTCACGATCTACGGATCAAATCCAACCTCCCTAAATCAACGGTTGTGATTTATTTTGTGATCGGAGCTTCGGGAGTTTCAAATATCAAACCCTTCTTTCTTCCATATGCCAATATTCTGGAGTCGATGATCCGCAGACACCTTTCCTTCTCAATCGATAGCTCTGCCTCTAGTTCGGAATTTTGACCTTTCAACCAGATCAACAGTTATGCGTCCCCTTTCTCGATCAACGGTCGAGATCTCCTTCAAGTCTCCGGACTTCTGAAATCTCAAATATCAAACTTATGCTCTGGATTAGATGGCCCAGATTCACTTCAGACGATCCAATGCTTGAGATATTCTTCGGACGATCTGACAACTAAGATTTACTTCAGACGATTTGACGGTCGAGAATGTATTTCGGCTCTTCGGGCTTCGAAGACTTCAAATCTCAAACTGACGCTCTGGATCAAATGGCCCAGATTCACTTTGGACGATCTGACGCTTGAGATCTTCTTCGAACGATCTGACGACTAAGATTTACTTCAAACGATCTGACGCTTGAGATCTTCTTCGGATGATCTGGAGACTGAGATTTACTTCGGATAATCTGACAGTCGAGAATGTATTTCGGCTCTCCAGACTTAGAAGATTTCAATTCTCAAACTGATGCTCTGGATCAGACAGCCCAGATTCACTTCAGACGATCGGACGCTTGAGATCTTCTTCGGATGATCTAATGACTGATATTTACTTTGGACGATCCGATGGTCGAGAATGTATTTCAGCTCTCCGGTCTTGGGGGATTTCAAATCTCAAACTGAAACTCTCGAAGTGATTTCTCTGTAGCTTAACCTCCTCACATATTTAGATCTGAAATTAATGTTGTTCGTTGATCATGATCTTAGATCGATGGCTTGATTTGTATGTGCTGCAGCTTTGCCTTGTTTTAGATCCAACATCCCTCCAACTTTGATTATACTATCCTTCCAATTTAGAAAGATCTGACGGCTGAAGGAAATTTACATAGTTAATATCTTAGATCTTTTACCTCGCTTATCCTATCCTCCCACTTAATTTGATCCAACGACTAACGGGTATTCGGATAATCTTATTCTCAACCATTTGGCCCCGCTTATCTTATCCTTCCACTTAAAGTGATCCAACGGTCGTGAAGACTCTCGAAGCAGATCCACAATCAAGGATGATTATGGAACAACAACTTGCGAGTGATTTAATTCGTCACCCAAGCTCTGCAATTTGGAGTTGTGCGTTTGTTGGTGAGTCAACCACAATCGTCGATACTTGAAGCTATAAGATCTGACGGTCCTGACTAATTTCAAGATTTGAAATAGCATGATATTTAATTCTCCTTTCTATCTCTGCAATCTATCCTTGTCGTTGATCTGGAAGTTTCGCATCCGACGGTCACGACTTAATCTAACTTAATCTGATCGTTTGTTAGATCAACCACAATCGTCGATATTTGGGTTTATGAGATCTGACGATCTAGACCGATTGTGGGATTAGAACTAGTGAGTTGTTTAATTCTACTTTCGCTCTCTGCAATTCATCCCTGTCATTGATCTGGTTTGCATATCTGACAGTCACGATCCTCCTCCTGAGTTGCTTTGATCTCTACATACTGTTTGATCCTCCTCTTAAGTTTATGCTTTTCTTGTTTTCCATAGTCGTTGTTGTTCTTTCCATCAATGACAAGCACACTCTTCCTGTAAACATATGCCAACATAATGAAGCAACAATTCATTGTGTTACTTGCCTACCCATGCATGGCGATGAGCCGAAAAAATCCTTATTCGCTAAATATTTTGCACAAAATGAGATCTATAACACATACAGTACCTGCCATGGTATGTGTGGGTTGCTCATTCTAGAAATAAATGCCCAGGTGGTTCATTTTGCTACACAGTTGATAGCCTGCAAAATCCTACACAATTGTACAAAGTAGGAGTGTCCATTTGGGGTAGTCATCGCAACGAAACGATGTGCAGCCCTTGTTGAGATGTCTTGGGATCAGTACATATGGAATGGTTTCATTGATGATTTCTTAAATGCCCAAACCTCTGAGAAAGAGTTTCATTACAATTGGATTTTACTGCTTCTCACTATGGTGCTTAGGCGGTCCCCTGGGGGATTTGAACGAACTGTTGGAAGTCGGCCTACCTTTCAAGCTTCTTGACTCCTCTGATTACATGAGATAAAATATCCTTGTGCCCAACAAACTACCAGCGACTTGTTTCATAATTGGTACCAACAACTAATCTAGGAAACCACTTCGCAATAACGCATACTGCGCACCCTCATGGACATGTATGATGGCTACCTTTTATTTGAATGTACTTTCATAATGTGTTCATCTGTCCCTCTGATGATCAAGGAGTGAAAATGGAACTCCTCCCATTCTACATTATGGAAGAATATATCTAGCAAGTCATGGTCAAATGACCCACTCATCTCCAATCACTTCCCGCAAAGGAAACTGCTACTCCTGAAACATGCACTAAGCATGAATCAGAATCACAAAAAGGTTGAAATTGAACGACAACAAGTGTAGTGCGTGATCCCCGGGACATGGATTCCAACACCGATACCAATGACAAGTGCTCTCGGGATCCCCATCCCATGCAACCAAACACACAATCTACCGCAAAGTGCCCATAGACCAGCCCCTCCATCTATAGTACCTTTCCACCCACGCAACAGGATTCAATCCAAATGATGCCACATGTCACCACATTAATATATGCCTTAAAATGATAATTGTTGCTACAACAACAAGTGCATTCATTGGCTATGCGCAACGTCGATCATCAATGTTGATAACTCGGGGGTGCAACACCAGTTCGAGACTCTGCTTCGCAGTCGTCCATGTTTGAAACTAACTCCAATACTTCTACTCGGGTCCTTAGAGTGAACCCCCCAACATTACTTACAGTCAATGCCAATCGTGGTGGTATCCCATTAGCATTGATTCCAACTCCCATGATACACGACTGTGTTACCACCTTTCTCTCTGAATTAAGTGAGTGCAACCACAGACTGATCCAAGCTCATGTGTAGTTACAACTCCAGCATCAGGTAGACATCCTCACGCATAACCAGATGCGTGAGCAATATAAAAAGGAAATTCAGGATCTCCAAGCAATACAAAGTAGGTGTGAAACGGAAAGTATGACACACAAGCCACCCAAGACCAATACACTGAGCTTAGTACAACATTTACCAACCTTATTGGCACCATGGATAGCTTATATGCACAAATTTCTATGACTTATACACAAGGATGTGACATCCCTCTCGGATTTAAGCTCTCGGTGAAAAAATCTCTCTTGGAACATCTAGAATCATAGCTCATTTCCCTTCTTCAACCAATCCACCACACCGATTCATTCACCCTGCAACTCCAGGAATCGATTAATTCGGTACAATCCACTCTCCACAATAGCCAATGTCGGGTGGAATCATTCTCCAAAATGATCAACTACGACTTCACCTTATGGACCCATCTTCGAACTTCGTCAAAAGTATCTACAATCCTAGATTAGGTTCATGTGGTTGAAGTAGAGGTCGTACAATAAAAGCGAGATCTGAATTGTTTTCCTCCCAGGGAGCACGCCACTAAGATGCTAGCTATCCCAACAAGAACAAAGGAGATCATTACAGATCGGGATGAGCATCAAAATATGTCTGATATGATCATGATTGTGGTCGATAAGGCCTTGACCTTTTTTAAACAACTCTCTGATGCACATGCTATTGTCGACCCTCTTATTGAGTAACTCAATGAAACAAATATGTCAGGTTCTCAGGTCACAGACATGGAAGCTGAGGCGGTTGTTTAGCTTACGCAGTAGCTCCAGGACTACTTTAATGAGCCTGAGCACCAATTTAACGAGTTCGTGCTGGAAATCAAAAGCATTGTGTCGTCCATTGAGGCAGTAATTCCATGAAGTTGTTGGCTCGAGGACAAACCAAGTAATAGTGTTTGGGGCCTGTTAGTACCCAAATTTTTTATTTCATTTTGTGCGTGCACAAACAAAGTTGTGCGCGCTCATTCCAAAGTATTGAGCATGCATAAGCTAATGCATGAAGAATGAAAAGAAGTGCATGCCGGACCGAATTTTGATATTGCATGTTGAGATGGAAGCATACAAAATGTGTGTTGGTCCCACTTTTTATGCGCACCAGAAATCAAGAAGACGCATGTTGAAATCAAGAAATGAATCATTAGGAAATCCTCTCGAATGATTACTACCATCAACACAAGGGATCTTGGAGATAACAAAATATGAGTTGGTGAGGCAGTTAATATTTCCCTGATTCTAGAAGGCTATGTGGACTACAGACAGGTGCCAAACGCGTATGAGGAATTTTTTTATTAGAACGAGTGGATCATAACAGAAAGAAACAGAGTTCCCAAGCAAAGAAAGATACAAAAGGAAGCAACGACATCAGAGATAGAGTTAGATGATTAGATGAGATCCATTGAGTTGTTTGGATCAAGCTCACTCTGAGCCTATTGTAGTCTTGCATTGATTATGAATATAATTCTGAGTCTATCATATGTTTGAAGTCTTAAAAGGATGCGCACTACGCACTATGTTGTATTTTTGGTAATCCATCTAAAGAAGATATGAAGCTCTAGTGTTGTTGAATATAGTTTGCTTAATGTATCATGTATGTTTGTGTTGAATGGAATGAAAGGAATAATAAAGCTACGACGGTTATGATCTATTGTGTGTCTATCATTGGTTATCTATGTGTGTGTATTTTTTTACTTGTTAGCAAAGTAAGTCGTAGAATATGGAATGTATGAATGCCATCCCAGATGGATCCTGGTTTTCTTAATCCTTCATCCCTGTGATAAGAACTTATGGTCTTAGGGGTCCCCTCTGCATCCTGGGTGAGACCTTCCTCGGCCTTCATCGAGGATTGATATGATGATGCTCTGGGGGTTTTGTTGGTCAACTCTGGACGAACCCTAGGTCTAAACTCCTCAGTGTTAAGAAGGATGTGTGCAAGCATGGAACAATATGCCAACATAAAATTATATTTAATTGAATTGATCATAAACCACTTTAATATGCTAATCAATTTTTTGCAATTTATGAGGATCAATCATTGTACATTAATTTAAGCTATTAAATTAAGAAATTATATTTAATTGAATTGCTCATAAAGCACTTTAATATGATAATTTATTTTTTTCAATCTATGAGGATTGATCATTGTACATTAATTTAAGCTATTACATTAAGATTTGAATATAGTGATAGGTATATTGTCAAACCCTTGCTCATTGGATCTCCTTCAACCAAGAAATCCTTAGCCTCTCCATGTTAAATATGGTAATGGTATATTCTTAAAGCCCTTGTTCACCAAGTCTACTTCAACTAAAGAATCTTGAGCCTAGTCATGTAATGCATTATTGTAGGGACTCCACTACCACATGTAAAAAATGGCTTTGATAAATGATTAAATTGTTAAATATCAAATGTCATTGAATCAAAGGACCTTAATGTACAAGTAATAAGAATTATTCTTAATCCTGTGGATAACATCCCACTCCACACACAGCCAAATAAATGACATATTATAATAATGATAGGCAATTATAAAAGAATCGTGATACCACAAATAACAATACCTTTATTGATTAAAGTAATGTTCACTTGCCTCTTTGAGGGGGAAACCTACAACTGAGTAGAGCTCCAATTACAATATGCTTTACAAGATGTAATGTACCCATCCATCCAAGTTGAGTCTCATCATTGTGGAAAATGACTTAGCCTGCTAACATGGAAAAATTAAAAATTTTGCATTCCTATAAAATAAACCAAGGGGTAACAAAACCATAATTTAACATGCATCTAACATCATATATTAAAACATGAATGCAATTATTCAATTAAACCAACAAACACATAACATTCAAATATTCATTGACACAGCGGAATATTCATAATAAAATAATAGAACACTTATATGTTAATAATTAACCAACTGGAAAAGGTTACAAATACTTTACCATTCACATTGGTGCTCTAGGGATTGACTGACGGTCCCGGATCTGGTCTAGGGTTCCAATATCGTGCAGCTTCGCGTGGGTCATCCATGGAGACC
>JASDQU010100039.1:133004-169524 GCA_032191745.1 Picea mariana | reverse complement strand
ATGATGAAATTTATCTCCTGGAACTGTAGAGGTCTAGGGAGCAGGGAAAAAAAGAAGAAGTAAGAAAGATAATAAAAATTGAAAATCCCTCAATCCTTCTACTTCATGAGACAAAAATGAGGGATCAAGAAACCCTCCAAGAAATGCAAAAAAAATGGAAAAAAGGGAGAAGGAAAAACAATTAGTTTGAGAGGCACGTCAAGAGGAACCTGTACAATTTGGAACACAAAAGAATTCATTAGAGAGGATCACCTGCAGTCTCAGTTTTGCATGATGGTCTCTCTATCGAGAAAATCCACAAGTATGATCTACAAATTTATTAATGTTTATATGCCAAATAATTACTTGGAAAAAGTTGGGCATTGGAGATCCCTCCTAGACCTAGCGAATGACAATCTTCCCCAAAATCTTATTATAGCTAGGGATTTTAACACCACAAGAGGGTTAAAAGAAAAGCGAAGTGGATCCATAGTGAGGGATCAATTCAGAGAAAAAATGTATGATCTAATGTCGGATCTGGATCTCTTCGATGTTCCCCCATCCAAAGGTCTTTATACCTAGAACAATAGAAGAGTAGGGCCAGCAGCCAAGCTAGATCGTTTTTTAATAAGAAGCTCCTTTATTGCTTTACCAGACACAACTTCTTCAATGATCCTTCTGTGGATAGGCTCAGACCACTGCCCTATCTCGTTAGCTTTTGAATCTCAAAAAAATTGGGGATCTATTCCTTTTAGATTTAACCCCCTGTGGATGGACCGCCCAGATTTCTATGCCACTATAACGCGAGTATGGAACAAATGGATCATTGGTTCCCCGATGTTCATCTAGGAGTAGAAGTTGAATTTGGTAAAAGAGACTCTTAAATCCTAGGCAAAAATCTCCTCGATACCACTACAACTCAAGGTCAAAGAAAAAAACTACAACGAGAAAAAATAAAAGGGGATATGGAGACAAAATAAGTCCAACAAAGTCAAACAATGTCTAAAAAAAAAGGTGCACAAAGAGTACATTCAAGCATTAAAAGAAGAAGAAATCACCTAGAGATTAAAGTCTAGAAGTCTCTCGCTGAAATCAGGTAACCAAAATACCTCTTTATTTCATAGACAAACAAAAGCAAGACATTGGACAAACCAAATCTCAGAAATAAAAACTCAGACAGGAGAAATCATAAAAGAGTTTGATCAAATCAAGCAGCAAGCCTCCAACTACTTCCTCAAGTTGTACACCTCAGAAAGAAACACAGGGGAAGACTCATCTGACTCTCTCCTCACTCATATTCCAAGAATAATATTTGAGGAAGATAATCGTAAGCTCAATCAACAAATTGAAGAAAAAGAAATTAATCAATTTAATGAAGATAAAGCCCCAGGCACGGATGGGTTCACTCTTCATTTCTATAAAAAGTGTTGGCACATAGTCAAGTTGGACTTCATTAAAATGATCAGATATGTGCACAATTCAAAAAGAATGGGAGGAGCCACCAATTCCTCCTTTTTAGCGCTCATTCTAAAAGAACTTGGAGTGATCTCTCTAGACAGATTTATACCTATCTCTTTATGTAATATCTCTTATAAAATCATGGCTAAAATCGTTGCTAACAGGATGAATCCTTTTCTCAAATCACTAATACTTCCCAATCAAGGATGATTTGTGGTAGGCAGACAAATTTGGGACAACTTCATCCTGGTGCAAGAAGAAATTCACTCAAGCAACTTTCGAGAAAAATCAGGTATGGAAATTAAATTGGATATGGCAAATGCATTTGATAGAGTAGAGCACGACTTCTTATTTAAAGTGATGCAAAATTTTGGATTCAACCAAGAGTTTTTATCCTGGACGGGATCCTATATTTCTAATCCTTGGATCACCCCTCTTTTAAACGGAAGACTAGCCCCCTTCTTTAGAACCTCCAGAGGCCTAAGACAGGGCTGACCTCTCTACCCCCTTCTTTGTGTGATCATGGAAAAATCTCTCAATAGAGGACTAGAATGGGAATGTGCCAATGGAACAATCTCATGACTCAAAATAGCTCAAGGTGTAAAGTGAATCAATCACTCACAATTCGTTGATGACATGATCCTCTTGAGTGGAGCTTCTAAAGTCATGGCAAGAAGAATCAAGCAGGTACTAGATATCTTCCTCTCAGTCTCAAAAGATCTCTTGAATAAGGCCAAAAGCCAAAACTATGTGTGGAATGTTTCGGCTCTTAGTCGCTTAGGTATTGATCAAATCCTCGGCTTTGTTATCTCAAATGAGTGGCAAACCTTTAAATACCTTGGTCTCCCTATGTGCTTAAAATCGTTGCCTGGAGAATATTGGCACCTTACTCTTCAAAAATTCAGAGAAAAGATGGAGTCCTGGGGGACAAGGTGGATCAATCCAACTGGGTGGGTGGTCCTGATAAAATCAGTTATGTCCTCTCTTCTCCTATTCCAATTCTCTTCCCTTCTGGCGCCAAAGGGAGCTTTGAAATACATGGCCCACCTCATTTGCAAATTTCTTTGGTAAGGGGGAAAGTCCAACTCCAAAAAATTTCATCTAGTAAACTGGAATATAGTTTCCTCTCCTAAATAGAGTGGGGGACTTGGAATCAGAGACCCTAAAGTGACCAATATAGCTATGGGAGCCAAGCTACTCTTGAGACTAATTTCGGGACGAAAGGAATGGTGGAAAATGGCCATAACAAAAAAAATAAAAGTTGTGTGTTAGGAAAAGATGTATGGATTCTATCCCAGAAACTCAACCTAGCTCACAAATCTGGAAACTATTATGGGCCTCAATCCCCTTCTTTAAAGAGCACCTTTCATGGATCCTTGGAAATGGAAAAATGATCAGGATCTAGCAAGATTCAATTTTGGGAACTGATATCACATCTCGAGCAGAAGAGATCGCCAATATGAAAAGATGGATGATTTCATAACACAAGCTCACTCTTTTCAATATTTCTTCTTAGAATGAAGATGGAAACTGGAAGGCTTGGAGCCTGGGGGACACCCCCGTTCATCTGTAGAATCAAGCCCAAGTGTTGATATCTCTTCTTAAAGGAGCATCCCCTTTACTCAGAGATCTTCGGGACAATCGAGGATGGGGAGAAGATGGGTACTCATTAAAAGAAGGATACAAAACTCTCCTTTCCATCTCAAGGGCCCTTCACTTTTCAGCTAAATGGAAAAACATCTGGAGTCTAGACGCTCTGCCAAAAATAAACATCTTCATTTGGTCCCTAGCTCATGGGAAAATATTAACGAGAGAAAACTTGATGAAAAGAGGTTTCCATGGACCTTTCACATGTGCTCTTTGCCAAAGGAACCAAGACACAATTCAACACCTCTTTTGGGAATGTTCCTTCTCTATAATAGTTTGGGATTCTGTCTACAAAGAACTGAACCATCATATAAGGTGGCCCTCAAATTTAATTCCTTGCTTGGGACATTGGGAAATATATTATCAAGGCACCTTCCATGGAAAACCAATTTTCAAAAGACTATGGAAATCCCTTCCCAAATTTGTATGATGGCAGATTTGGCTAGCAAGGAATAGACTAATTTTCCAGGGAAAAAGTCTCAACCCCAAAGTGTTGCTTGTAAGGTCAAAACACAACTGATAGAGGTTATGAACACTCAAACTATGGGCATTGAAGATTTGATCAATTAGAACAACTCTGAGAAGGATTGGGTCATGAACTTCAATCTTCATTCCACCCAGAGTTCTCATTCTTTACAATGATCCTGCTGGCAGCTTCATTCTTCCCTCAGCATAGAAGATTGGATTCAAAGACAATCAGATCACACGCTGTGCTTTGATGGAGCTTCAAATGGAAACCCATGGGAGGCAGGTGTGAGGGGATGGGGTTGTCTTCGAACCCAGAGGAAAAATAATCCTGAACTACTAATGGAATATAGGGAAGGACACCCATAATAAAGCAGAGGCTTATGCCCTTCTAAAAGGTCTTCAACTGGCAAACCAGAGACAAATTCAAAATCTGAACGTAGTAGGAGATTCGAAGACAATCATAAGAATGATGATACAGGGTTCCGAGCATAACAATATGAGTCTAAAAAGGGTAATAGAAAGAATTTGCCTATCTACGAGGACTTTAAAGACCAATTTCTTCCACCTCCTTAGATGCAATAATGTTGAAGCAGACAAAATGGCCAATTTGGCCATCGAGAAACCACTCAAAACTTTAGGTGTGGAGGATGAGGAAGGTTTATCCCCCCTAGTATAATGATAGTCACTCATAAGACTAGGACCCACCACGCTAAGGGGACGGGAGAGGACACTTGTAGCTCCAGCATGAGCCTCGACAGGTGGAGGCGGTAGCTGGTAGGAGTAATGGAACGATCTCTTCAGTAGGGTTTAAATCGTGCTAACGGGAATTGGCATGATCACTTCATCATGGCGTGGGATGATTTTATTGTTTGTCCAGCCGAGTTTCTAGGTAACAAACATTTGAAGCCTCTGGATCAAATGGGTCAAGCATGCAACAGTCCTGAAGCAGCGTGGAATCGTCAGGATGATGATGGGTTCAATCCTTGGATCGGTTCTATGAAGGGTCTAAGTACAATGCTTTAGGTAGATTATGAGATTTGGGTTCTCTCCTTTCTGTTTGACATGAACTATTCAGTGATTGTTTCTTGGGGAGTTTTATCTCAATGCTTTCGAGTAGTCTTTCTTTTGTGGTTCTCTCGAATTTCCCCTAAGCCTACTCTGGACTCTGCTCCCCTCAAATTCTCTTCTGCGTCCTTTTTGAACCACCTCGCTTGGAATTTCTCAACGCGGCTACATCTGGGCATAGCCTCTCCCCCTTCCAAGTCCAAACCCTTTGTCTTCCCATCGTCATGCACTTGGAGTGCCCTCCCTCACCTCTTGTAGAACCACCTCCCTCTTAGAATCATGGACAACTGGCAGAAGTCACATAAAGAGATAAGGGCAATGAACTCGCGGGATTTTTTTGCAGGTCAAGACCAGTAGGACCCAAAGAAATATTGTGGAGGGTGTCAAAGGATGAGAATTCATGTGGGAGCAATCAACTCCAAATTGAACTTCGAGATTGAAACTCTCTCTCAGCACATGCACCTCATTGAAAGATTGCAAGATCAATTATTCGCCCAACGCAGCCAAATTGAGGATCAGCGCAATCAAATGGAGAACATGCAAGGTCGTATGGATCAGATGGAAAGAAATCATCAACAACCCAACACCCCAGAAAAAACCCAGGAAGCTTCTAGAAATCTAACTTCAGCCATAGTGAATCAAGTCCCAGACCTCAACGAGCCAATAATAGACCCAATTTGGGAGCAGCATGGACATCCGGAGGTCAAAAAGGAACCTGGTAGTTGATTTTGTAATTTTCAAGTGTCATGTTTTGTTTTACAATATACATAAATGGAGTTTTTTTATAGGCTGTATTCTTCGAAATACAACAGAAATGTTATAGTTAGGAAAGTTGGCAACACAGTGGACACAAATTTTGTAACAACAGTCTCAATTTTTAAAACTATCTATATGTCGAAGGTCTATCATGGCCTTTTTTTGTACTACGGTGGATTTATCCACACCTTTTTAATTTAAAATTTCCCAGTTCTTGTTAAAAAAAATAATTAACCAACTGGCTATGTATAAAGGATGAACCTCCCAACCATAGTCATTGTTGTTCATTTTCTCTCAACATCAGGCCACCCCTGAGCTAAGGCTATGAATCCATAAGGAGATTTGGCCCTCTGACTATCCCCTCTCCACACTTAGCAACCCAAAACCCATGTTCTACTCCTACAACAGTTTCAATCCACCAACTCTCTCTCTCTTCCCCACAACCTACACAACCCAAGGAATGTACATCCTTCACTGCTCACAATCCCTCGGGTTGTACCATTCGTTTATCAAGGCTTCCAGTGCACTCAATTTTCCATGAATCTTTTAGTTGGGGACTTCAGGAACCCTCAACTGCTTTAGGAGTGCTCACAACAGCCTTCTCAAGGCTCTTGAGGAATTTCCTCATCAAGAAAATGCACTACATGCTTACATCCCATTTTACAGGCACACAGGCTACATTTCCAGCATAAAACACAACCCAAAAATGGCTACCTTCAAGCACAGCATGGTTGTTTCTCTTCCTAGCACTCAAATCCTTTATTGTTGCCCAAAATGTTCATACAAAAATTGTCTCTTTTCTCCATACAAATTTCATTTTCCTGAAGCCAGTTGACTACTCACTCTGCCTAATGTTGATTGTACTTCATCCCTATGCTCCTTAATAACTATGGGATGTGACTCCTCACACCCACCCTATTACACGAAATAAATGATTGGTTTTGGGAACACTCAAAAACAAATAGAAGGTTATAAACAATGATAATTATTTCAGATATGTGGGTTGGATTAATACCCATGAATAAAATTTCCCTTGGACTCCTCTCTCTTATGGGATCATACCCTCCTTTTCATCCTTCTCGTATTGCAATCAGTGATTACTTACTTTTATTAATCATTTCAATTTACATAATACATATTTTAGCCCTCGGTCATATTAATCAATCCAAGCTCTTTTCCCCTAACATATCAGCTCACCAGCCTAATTCACATTTATAAAATTACATTATAATTTGCGGGGATTAAAACTGGGGATGTTCCATTCCCCTCCCCCATATTTTTGTACCATCCTCAGTGCACAACACCATATTATGTACATACAATTACAATGTTAGGCTCTCCGGCCTTAAATCAACATATAGGCTCTCTGACCTAATATCACAAGGGCATTCTGGCTCGAGAACATAAATACATAGGTACTCTAGCCCCAAAACATAGATACATAGCCTCACTGGCATTCTCCTACATCTATCTCGATTTCTAATAGTTCTCTTCCTCTTGACTTGTCCCACTCAAGGATTGTACCCCCTTCATTTCTCCCAGTCCATCAGGATGTACCATTCTTTTATCAGGGATGACCCAAGGAATGTGCTCCCTTTCACTATCCTCAATCAATCAACATGAACCATTCATTTATTAGTGTCTATCTGGCATATGTAACTATAAATATCACTACTATGGACTCAAGGGACTCACTACTAGGAAAACTACCAGTAAAATAACCAACATCAACCTTCATGTTGTAGTGCAACTAATGCAGGAGTTCACTCTTCATGCTTGGCAAACTGGTTCTTCTGCAATCCTGACAACTTGCTTCTTCTCTTCTCTTATAAAATTGTGTTTCCTTGCTTTACTCACCCTTTAGGTTCATGCATCCCTTTCACTGTTATATAGTTCCTCAAGCGATCCATCATTTTCCAATGTCTTCTCGCACATGTGAATGCCATCTTACTACTAGAATTTCAATAGAAATCTGTAACCTGTGGAAATCATCCCATCTGCATCATATGCATACAACCAATATGAGACATCATCATACAATTTTCAATTATAAATTTTCAAATCTGTTTTATACAAAAAAAATAAAATTGACCAAGTATGAGTTTTCTGCTCATTGTGTTTGACTCTTGCAATTTTAGATATCAGTCTTCCTCATGGGCTTACATCCTCGTCGTATCCAAGACCATGCTCCATGTAATTTTCTCAATTTCCATGTAGCCAAACAAATTGTTAGCATATCATAACAATTTCTAATTAATAATTTCTCAAATATGTTTTATACAAGGAAATAAGATTCCCCATGCATGAGATTTATGCTCATTATGTTTGGCTATTGAAGCTGCAAGCATCGGTCTTCTTCATAGGATTACACCATTGTCATGTACAAGACCATTTTTTTCCTGCGTTTTCTCAACTTTAATGCAACCAAACAAATTGTTAGCATTCATGCACATACACATTTATAACAGCTCACAATGTGATCTCATAATTGTATCTTACTAGAAGTTCAATCATTTCCATCCATTATTCACTTTAAAAAAAAATGGAATTCAGCCATTACTCATAGTATCTATAATGGAACTATCATTCATTGTACATGCATTATCATCTCACCAAGCCTTTCATAATGCAATCAAACTTTACCAATAAATAAAACCAATGTGCCAATAATCATGACCACATCTACACAATGCATCCTTGCATTGACTATGGAATACCATATATCCATGTCATGTATTCCACCATGGTGAGTTGGAAGGTATATCCCATGCATCAACACATCATACAAACTCTTCCCCAATTACTTATCTGATCATTTGGATACCTTCCTCTTCGACCCATACACAACACTAGGAATATGATTCTCTTAGTGCTCTCTTGTGTCAGCAAAGAGGTTGCATTCCAAAAATCGATTAGACAGGGGAAAACCATCATGCATTTGGATGACTTTATAGCCCTTTTGTTTCGAGCCACATCATGGCCTCACACACAGCCATTTCTAATGGTATTAATTGCTACCAAAGGAGTATGTCTCCTGTATTGACTTGGTTATGACCTCATAACCAACATAATACAATATGTAATTAAATTTATCATAAATGCATTCATGCATTACATAAAATGTGTGTACTCAAGGCCTTCTACCTTTTCATCGATTTCAAATATTAGAACATTTAGCTAAGGGAATACTTAGCTCAGTTCCCTTCGACATTATGCATCATAACAATGCCAAATGCATACCTGCATGGTTGCTATTACATTAATTGATGCTACCCGATCAACTAGTTCTTTATAGAAGCTTCGAGTCTCCTTTTCCCAACCCTTGATCAACATTTTACCATTATCATTGTATTCACATGGATGGTTGGCATATGTGACACTATCATCAACATATTCAACCATGTTATACACAATTTCCTAGATACACAATCTATCATTAGTCTCATTCAAATATCACAACATCATTAATATATATATATATATATATATATATATAGATATATATAGATATATATATCAACGGACTACTTTTAGTCTACACTCATGCCATATACATGTCTAGGCATGTCCATATGCACAAAATGACTATCAATATGCACTAAGAAATCAATCTCATCATGCCTATTTCATGTTCATGCATTCTATCTTTCTTATATGCATTCATGCATCACTTCCATTATGCACTCCAATGCATATTTATTTCAGCTTTATTTTTATTTTTTGTTGTTGTGGCAGATTGTTATCCTCGAATCCTTCTAGATATGTGCAACCATGTGCATTGTCATTTTTCTCATCAATACACCATTGATACCTATTCTAAACCTTCTAGCCAAGCCCCCACTTGTCCATTCTGCATTTTCGGCCATTAGATCCACTAGTGCTTCCATCTCACAACTACTTCCTTTTTGCAGAGAATCATGTCCCAACATCTTTGGCTAAAAATCTCAATATTCATAGTGTTGTAACATGCACTACTTGATCCATATTATTTTGGGGAACAATATGAAGGAATAAATATAACAAAGAAATTCACATAGATATGGTAAGGAACACAGTAATACAGTAAAGCTCAGATTCTATTAATGACTGTTTAAAACACAAAAGACTGTAAAATACAAAAACACACAAGCTAGCTAGAATGGTGGTAGCTTATCTTTGAGAAGAGATGTGTCGGCTACGCTCATTCACAAGAATCTAAGTACAATGAGGCTCCAAAATCTTTTTTAACTTAAAGCATAAATGAGAAAACCTTAAACATCCAAAACCCTAACCCCGGGAGATGAAACGCCAAAAGGTTTGTGAGCCCCGATGGAGGTAGTTGATACGTCAACTTCCCGAGGGCATAAATTTTCCACACAATCTCCATTTTGGGTACTCGATACACCATTAGAAATGTATAACCGAGGAGTACATATTTTGTTCAGACTTGCATTTTCCTTTGGATACATGTAATGCATTTTTGAGCCCAAAAAACGTCATTTACGACCTCAAAATGACCCCAGAAGTTTGGGACCCAAAAGACTGTAAAAAAAAACTACCAAAATGGAAAATGGTCTTTGAACCAGTAAAATAGGTGGGTGGCTACCGATATCCATCTGGATCATTCCTCCCCCCTTAGGAAGCAATGGTCTCCATTGCATCAAGTGCCTTCATCAGATGAGGAAATTTATGTTGAATCTGACTCCTAGTGAGCCACTTGCCCTGATGAAGAAACTGCCATGCTTTGATGACCCGATGGAGTTTGATAGTCTGTCGGTGGGTGTCCTTTATATTGGTTTCCATGATCCGATAAATTGTCGCATGTTCGAGGAAAGAAGGATTGAGTTATGTAGGGGCCAATTGTTCGACTGCATCTAAAGTGTCCAGGAGAGGTGGAAAATATGGTCAGAGCAGTTCCACATTAAATGCTGAGTGCACGCCAAGGAAAGGAGGAATACTTAATTCAAAATTATTCTCACCCACAACCTTGGTGCTGGTGTAAGGCTCGTATCGGAGTGGGCACAACTTATGATGGGGTCCTATGAGGCACTCTTTCTACAAATGCAACTGGACCTTATCTCCCATCTGAAATTTGTGTGGTATATCATGCTAATCGTGGCACTGCTTGTACTTGGAATTGGATTTCTACATAATTTCATGAATTGTTTTTTGGATGTACTAGATGTGCGCAACAAATTTGGCTACCCAATCAACCTTGGTTTGAGCATGGGAGGAATCTTCATGTGCGATTGCAATGGGCAGAGCTACGTCAATGGGAGCTAATGGTTGGAACCCCAAGCACACCTGAAAGGGGTTGTGGCCAATAAAGTTTTGGAGGGATCTATTGTAGTTATGTTGAACATAAGGAAGGCTTTCATCCCATGTGCATGGATGTTTGGATTTATACATCCTCAAGATATGAACAATCACCCTGTTGACTACCTTTGTTTGTCCATCAGCCTGTGGGTGGAAGGCAGTGGATTTGGTCAACTTGGTGTCCATCATCGACCATAGGCTGGACCAAAAAGTGTTAAGGAACCTACTATATAGATTGGAGATAATAGTTTTTGGGAGCCCAAAATGAACCCAAACATGTGTGAAGAAGAGCTTGGTGGTGGCCTCGACTGTGATGCTCTTCTTACAGGGTGCCAAAATTTACATCTTAGATAATCGATCAACGACCACGAAGACAGAATCATTCCCATGCTTGGTTGAAGGTAGACCAGACATGTCGTCCATGGAGATGGACTCCCAAGGCCTATCTGGAGTAGGAATATGGGTGTATAGCCCCTGTTTCTCGATGGTGGGTTTGGCAATGACATAAGCAGTGTAGGATCTGATGTACTTGTGAACATCTTGTCGAAGATTCAACTAATAAAAATGCTTTTGCAATACTACCACTATTTTTTCTACACCAAAATGTCTCGTTTCCCGGTAGTAATGAGCTTCCCAGATCAGCTTGGCACGCTCACTTGAAGGAACACAAAGATGGATCAGATGGCATAACAATCCATCATGGAGATGAAAGTCGGCAATTTTTTTTCCTGCGCTCAATGTTTGATAGGCAGTAGTGAAGTCGGAGTCATTATTGTATAATTGTGGCCATCCATATGTCTCATGTCCACGGGAGTTAAAAACTGCGGTTAACGCTGCCACCGGGGGACGACTGAGGCAATCTACGACATGGTTGGTGCTACCCTTATTGTACTTTATATTCAAGTGGAATTGCTACAGGTACATGGACTACTTATGATGGTGGTCATTATGTAACTTTCCTTGTGTCTGCATGAATTACAGAGGCTTGTAATTAGTGTGGATGATTGTTTCCTTCCCCATAATGTAATGCTTACATTGTTGACATTCCTGCACAATCGAGTACATCTCTTTGTCGTAGGTGGAGTATCTACGAACAACATCAGATAGAGTTTCACTATGATAGGATACTAGATGCCCGTGTTGAGTGAGGGTTGCACCGATAACATAATCTGAAGCATCTGTCTCAATCTCAATTGGTTGTTGTAGGTCTAGAAGAATGAGGACTGGTGCTGAGCAGAGGTAAAATTTCAAATCCTCGAATGATTTCTGTTGGGGAGCGAACCACACAAACTTGGCCTTTGTGCCACCCTTGGTCACCTGGCTTAGGGCCCAAGCAATGTGAGAGAACCCCAACACAAACCGTCGATAGAAGTTGGTGAGGCCCAAGAAGCTGCGGAGCTTGATCATTGTCTCTGGGTGTGCCAATTGTGGATGACTTGGATCTTGGTTGGAACCACATGCACACCTTTCTCATCCATGATGTATCCCAAATATTGGATTCTCTACATGTCGAAGGAACACTTCTCCAAATTGGCATATAACTTTTGTTGTCGCAAGGTGCCCAATACCTGTTGAATATGCTCCAAATGTTCCTCCCAAGTTTTGCTAAAGATGAGGATGTCATCCAAATATACAACCACAAATGAGTTTGTGAATGGTCATAATATATCATCCATAATCCGCATGAATGTGATCGGGGCATTAGTCAAGCTGAAAGGCATGACCAACCACTCAAACAGGCCTTCTTTAGACTTGAAGGATGTCTTCCACACATCAGTTTGCTCAATCGATACTTGGTGGTCGCTTGACTTCAGATCAATCTTACTGAAAAACTTGGCTTCCTTGAATTGATCAAGAAGATCATAAATCTGGGGAATTGGGTACCAATTCTTGACTATGATCTATTCAGGGCTCTGTAATCAATACAAAGTCACCATGTCCCATCCTTCTTCTATACCAGAACAATTGGGCTCCCGCAAGGTGAGGAGCTTGGTCTGATGTGGCCCTTCAGAATTAGCTCTTGGATTTGGTGTTTGATTTATTCATTCTCCGTAAATAAACACCTGTATACAAGGTCGTTAGGAAGAGGAGAACCTTGTGTCAGATCAATGGAGTGCTTTACCTAACAGTACACATGCACCATAGTATGTGAGGCAAATATGTCTTTGTACTCTTCTACTATTTCATCCACATGTTGTTGCTGGGAAGAGAGACCCCGTGCATAGATTTTGGCAATTGCAGTGACCTTTTGTTCACCTTTCGATCGAACCATATAGAGGAAAAATCTCTTGGTGTGAGAGACCACCTTTCTGCACTGCTTCGTGGAGATCAAAAAGACCACAGTGTTTGGGACTCCCTCCGGTACCCTATAGAGTTGATCTCCCAAAGTAATAATGACACTACGAGGCTTAGATTCATAAATAGCATGACACTTCCACGTATATTGTTTTCCTAGAAAAACATCACAAACTTCAAAAGGGGAAACATCACTAATACCTTGACTTTGAATGGTTTGATGTCGTAGTGCAAGCGACATTGTTGGTTGACATGGATGTCCCATCTCTAGCTGAGCCAACTGATGGTGTATGGATGAGGATGAAGTGTCATTGTCAGGTTCAACCTCTTGACAATCTCTGTTGATATCAAGTTCTTCTAAATACCACTATCAACAATGAAATGGAGTGGGGTTCCCTTCACCCACATCTGTGAGTGGAAAAGGTGCTCCCCTTCTTTGGGCTCCTCTGGTTCCTCTAGCTGGAATTTTATGGTAGAAATGGTGACATTGGGTTCTGTATCAATGATCTGTATTCCCTTTTCTAGCTATGTATCAGAGTCTGAGTCAACATCTAACCTTGGGGATTTTGTCTCAGCCAACAAAGACTGTTTGGAGTGACATTCATCAGTGTTGTGCCAAGGGATTTTGTGGAACTTGCACCATTTTCCAATGTCCTTCTTCGATTTCCCATTACCCTTCTTTGTTGGTGACTTGGGATAGTTATCCATAGGTTGGTCATCCTTGCTCTGTCCTTTGTCCCAAGAGTTAGGGCCACCCTTACCATACTTTGGTTGTTGCGGATTTGTAGACCCAAACTCCCGCTTGTTCTGTTGCTTGAACGTCTGCTTGATTTTGACAACATATCGGTAAGCGACTCCCAACAACAAGATGTCCAAAAACTCCATTCAGTTTAGATGTACCTGTGTAGAGCCCCATAGTATTTTAGGACCAGATGTTGCTTGGAGTCTTTGATACCCAACTTGGTGTGCAAGGTATGGAAAGTATTAGCGAACTCTGACATTGTTTGAACCCTCTCTTGGCATATTGTTGTCCATCTCGTGTACTACTCATCATAACTTCCAACAGGGTAATATTGTTCCTTGAGGGCATCAACAAAAGCTGCCCAAGTGGGTCCTGGCCCAAAAATTACAGACTCGTCCCTATCATTTTGCTCATAGTAAGTATCCCACCAATATCTAACATGGGGAAAGGCCTTAAGGAGTGCGAAGGTGATCTTTTCATTGTTGGAAAAATTTTGGATAGAGAAATAACCCTTTAGCAGATTTAACCATTTTTCCAAAGTGTTGGCGTCTATCTGACCTTCAAATAAAGGAATATCAAAGTTAACTTGTACCTTGAAGGGCATCGAACCTCTGAAGTGACTATTGGTTGAAGATGCCTCCATTATTGTCGGCAGTCGTCGAAGGACCTGGGAGAAATTATCCATCATCTCGTTCCTCTGTCGCGTAAGGGATTCCTCAAGCAACAATTTGAAAGGATCTCCTATCTCGTCATCCCTATTTTCTTCCACCATAGAAGGTTGTTTGGGCGTGTGAGAGCAGTTTTCCTCAAGAGAAACAAGCTCGAGGCCCAAATCTCTATACCCTGACCTCGTCGGGGACATGCGCTAAGAATGACAAGGAGAAGACCGCTCTGATACCACTGATATGGATTATTTTGGGGAACGATACGAAGGCATAAATATAATGAAAATATAACAAATAAATACATAGAGATATGGCAAGGAACACAGTAATATATTAAAGCTCGGATTCTATTAATGATTGTCTAAAATACAAAAGATCGTAAAATGCAAAAGCACACAAGCTAGCTAGAATGGTGGTAGCTTATCTCGGAGAAGAGATGTGTTGGCTACGATCATTCTCAATAAGATGAGTACAATGAGGATCCAAAGGCCTTTTTAACATAAAACATAAAGGCAAAAACCATAAACATCCAAAACCCTAATCCCGGGAGATGAAACACCAAAATGTTTGAGGGCCTCGATCGGGGTAGTTGATATGTCAACTTCCTGAGGGAGTAACTTTTGCATACGATCTCCATTTGGGGCACTCGATACACCGTTGGAATGGTATAACCGAGGAGTACATATTCCTTTCAGCCTAGCATCTACATTAAATACATGCCAGGCGTTTTCAAGCCGAAAAAATGTCGTTTAGGGCCTCAAAACGGCCTCAGAAGTTTGGGACCTAAAAAACTGTAAAAAAAAAACTGCCAAAATGGAAACTGGTCTTTGTGCCAGTGGAATAGGTGGGTGGTCACCGTTATCCACCTGGATCACTACTCCAACTTAATATTAACACTGCAATCTAATTAACCACTCCCAATTTCATTAACCAAACTAGTCTTGAAATACCATTCTCATTGATTAGCATTTCAACATTCTGAAATGTTTCTTTTATGTCATCTTTTCTAATACCTTTTGCTATCCATGGATTTTCTCAATTTTAAATACCTCTCTTCACTTCATTGAATGATTCACTATGAAGCATTGCTTGGCCACTCAAGACCACTCTTATCCAAAGGGAATGTTGCACTCCTCCATTTGCACATGTACCCTAATTCCACTGCGCACTCTGATAATAGAGGCAACTTTCTTTCTCTAAATACTTTTAGACACAAGTAGATAAGTCGTAGCTTAACAATTCATTTTTCTTTCATTCCTATGCTTGCACATAGAGATGACTCATCCACTCCATGAGTCACACCACATATCATGATACCCTTTTTCCTTCTCTTGCAACAAGCTTTGTAGCCTTCGCTACATTTCTACCTTCAAGGCTATGGAGTCCTCCCTTAACTCTCGGTGCATGCAAATGACATTCTTCACTTGTTGGCTTCATGTTCATGTGAGAGTTTCTATTGATTCTCCTTTGCAATCCATTCAGACTTTGTCACAGTTGAATACTAATCTTGGCTCTACTATCTTGAGTCTTTTGTCAACCTTTCAATACTTGTTATGTATCCATGTGCTTCCCTCTACAACTCTTTGATTTCTCAAATAATTGTACAAGATTGACCTGCTTCCTTGTACAATTGAGATAGGTTCTTTTAAGTTCCATCTCTTTTTCATACCATGTCAAGCATAGAACCATTTTCTTCCTTATGTGTCTTCTTAAGAATTTCCTTTCTAATGACCACTTACCTATTTGTGTTCTTCTTGTCTTGCCATCCCATTCTACCTTGGAAATACACTTGGTACCCTTGAAATGTACTCAACATTCTCTATATGCATCAACAATTCCCTTTCATTGATGTCATAGTTCTTTGAGTGTTGTAATATACTCCAACTAGCTTGACATCCACTTATGATACCTTTTTCCACTTATCTCAACTATTCATGGATTTTTTCCAATTCTATAATCCAATTAATTTTTATGGATTACCTCCCATTGGAGTCTAATTGCTTCCATCTAGAACAAATCTGCACATAATGGAGCTTTCATTGTCTCATCCACTGAGTGATTTACTCTTGCACCCTGTTTCCAGTGAGCACTCTAACACAAGGGATGTACTACTCTAATTATTCATAGAATAATTCCTGGATACAATGCACCTTACCTTCATATATGCATTATGGCCCTCCTTATTAGAACACTAGCTTCTTGGATTCTCAATTTACCTAGTTGAACCTAAATCATAGCTTAACATTCTTCCTTCCTAGCATTTGATCATCTTGTGAAGAATCCTTGACATAACAATATTTATTTGAGTGTCTCTTCTCATCCTTGATACCAAGGTTCAAACCATTTTACCTTCTATTTAAACCACTTTTCATATTCCCATGCTTTGCATCTCCATGCATACTTACTGCACATGCAATATCATGAATTCTAGATGGTATTTCTTACTCATCATCCACATTTGATAAGAAAATCTGTCATATATCATTATTTTATCACATTAAAATTTCATTGGAGGTCTTCCATATTGCTCACTAAGTCTACATGTCTTGTTCTTGCAACTTCGTAAAGAAATAACATGCTCATTTTGAAGAATTGTATATGCATATTCCTCATATCTACAGATTTCTATTGCGTCTTCCACATATATATAGACCTCATTATAAACCGTTTATTCTCTACAAGTAACCTTAAGCTTCTGATCGATGTGTATACAACAACATTTGTTAGCTAAAAAATATAATTTACAATTCTGGAAACATATGCACATTTTTTCCCTTTAAGGTCAACAGTCATCTTCCTTTTGATTTCTTGTAGGTGTAGCTACTAAATTCACAACTCTGGGTGCATATATGGATTCTTCTATCCAATAGATTTATGATGACTACTTTCTTGCCCAAATCTGAGCTTTGAACAAAAATTTATAATGATCTGAATATCACTAATTTACTCTTTTTATACACTTTTCAATTAGGTGCAATTAATCCCAGACACCAACTTCTGTCACTTGTCTAAGTAATTATGTAAGGAACTAGGGAAACTTTTATATGAGACATATATGACAATGATGACAGGGAATTCATAACAACTCTCATATTGTCAATCTGATGCTCTAGTAACAAACTGTAGCAATCTGGAAATGACAACTTTGCCCTTTTTCACCCCTTTTTCCAAACTTAGAATTTTTAGCCAAACTGGTTATCTTCCAAATTGTGCACTTCTAGAAAAACTTCACTAAACCAAAGTTTTTTGGCTTGATGATTATACAAATTGTTGACTAGATAAATTTTTCCATATTTTCCATCTGGGGACCCTTTTCCTCATATGAAAATCCCAAAAATTCCAAAAAAGTGGCCTGGAATAGTGGATTTTTCCCTATTTCAACATCTCCATTCCAAACCCCTTATAATTTATTCAATTCTTTCATGGGTTATTTCCATGTCTGCTTTTTGGATTCTCTCCAAGAATTTCAGCTTAATCTGGATCTTTGCCAATGATCTAGACCCAGATCTTTAAAAACCACTACTTTGCAATTTATGACAAATCCAAGTAGAAGTGAACAATGACCTCCTCTCACACTTTTGTAGATCTCCTCGTTGTGGAAAAAACCTATAAGTTTCATCTCAATCTAAATTAATCTGCTCCAGTTATGGCCAAAATAATAAAATGGCTCCAAACTTGTTTTTTTTTTTAAACTGTATGATAATTTTGCTTATGTGGCATCTTTGCTTACATGGTTGCTCATGTGTCATTATGTGTCCACATGGTACCCTAAGGTGATGTCATTTCACCCTCCCAGCCTTACCCCGTCAGCCTTTATCATCCTCCTTGTCCTACCTCTCCTCTTTTCCCTTTACGTTGACCTTAAACATTAATAGAATATTAATATTTTACAAGCCCCACCTACCCGACTGGCACACCCATGACCTTGGATGGGACTAGGGTCCCACCTTGACGATCAAAATTCCACGTGGCACCCCTTCATTGGTCATGGGGATGGGCGAGTCCCATCCCACACCTTTACCTTGGCGCGCAAACTTGCATTCCTCAATGATATGATGGTGGAGATGAGGCGAGATTGACGATGGAGAGGCCATGTCGCATCTCGAACATGCACGAGGATTAACACACCCCCTGGGGTGTGACACTACAAAACGATTTCTATGTGGCATGATTTGAATGGTGTCGCATCATAGAAGGCCTCGAGCAAAACCACCTTGCTACCCATGTGACATCAATTTGTGGTATTGGGCTATTCCACCATGCTTATGTTGCTCCCACGTCACCTGCTAGACCCGCCATGTGCATGGAAGACCCTACCACCATGCCATAAACTACCACCATGGTAGTCCACGTCACCTTCTTCCACGTCATGGTACGAAAAATTATCTAAATTTTCCATTTTTTCTGAAAATACATAATTTCAAAAAAAATTGAGGGTCACCATGGAACCCAAGATTAAGGTTGCTAATGGCCAATTTAGGCATGTTGCGTATCGACTCGACCTATGCACCTAAAATTTGACTTCTTATGTCGAATCCTCAATGGATTTTGTTATAGAAATTGGAGATTTTTACCCAATTTTGCCATGGTTGCACTGTAATGTCCATAATTTGACCACTTATAGGCTCAAAAATGCTCAAATGAAGGTTAAAATTGTGGATTTTAACCCCTAAACTTGAATTCACCAAAATTAAAAGCAATGTCCTCACTCTTTTTCCTAGAAAAATCTAAAAACCATATTGTAGAAACAAAGAGCGTTTAACTCTACAATTCCAACTTCTGCATGATGAGTCTGGCCCATGCAGGCTCAGTGTTGAACCTGAGCTCTGATACCAATCTGTAACGTACCCAACCATCCAAGTTGAGTCCTGTCACTGTGGAAAATGACTTAGCTTGCTAACATGGAAAATTTAAAAATGCCCCATACCTATAAAATAAACCAAGGGCCAGCAGGTCCATAATTTAACGTGCATCTAACAACATATGTTAAAACATGGATGCAACTATTTAATTAAACCAACAAACACAAATCATTCAAATATTCATTTACACAACAAAATATTCATAATAAAACAACATAACACTTATCTGTTAATAATTAACCAAGCGGTTGCATACGAAGGATGAACCTCCCATCCATAGGCATTATTGTTCATTTTCTCTCAACAATAGGCCACCCTCGAGTTGAGGCTATGAGTCCATAAGGAGATCTGGTCCTCTGACTGTCCCCTCTCCACATCAACAACACAAAACCCATGTTCTATTCCTACAACATTTCCAATCCACCAGCTCCCTCTCTTCCCCATAACTTGCACAACCCAAGGAATGTACCCCCTTCACTGCTCACAATCTCTTGGGCTATACCATTCGCAAATTGGAGCTTACATTGCACTTAGTTGGAAAAGAATCTATTGGTTGGGGACTTCAAGAACTCTCAATTGCTTCAGGAGTGCTCGCAACAACCTTCAAAAGACTCTTGAGCCATTTCCTCAACAGGAAAATACACTACGGGTTTACAACCCGTTCTATAGTCACACATGTTACATTTCCAACATAAAACAAAACCCAAAAATGGTTGCCTTCAAGCACAACACGGTTGGTTCTCTTCCTAGCACTCAACTCCTCTCTTGTTGCCCAAAATCTGCATACAAAAACTATCTCTTTTCTCCATATGAATTTATTTTTCCTCAAGCCAATTGACTGGTCACTCTGCCCAATGTTGATTGTACTTCAGCCCCATGCTCCTCAATAACTATGGGACATGACTCCTCACACCGACCCTCTTACATGAAATAAACGATTGGCTTTGGGAACACTCAACAACAAATACAAGGTTATACACAATGATAATAATTTCATATATGTGGGTTGGATAAATACCAATGAATAAAATCCTCCCTTAGACCCCTCTCTCTTGTGGAATCATAACCCCCCATCATTTTCATCTTTCTCATATCACAACCAATAATTACTTTTATTAATTATTTCAATGTACATAATACATAGTTTGGCCCTCGAACATATTAATCAATACAGGTTCTTTGCCCCTAACATACCAGCTCACCAGCCTAATTCACATTTATACAATTACATTATAATTTGTGAGGATTAAAATTGGGGATGTTACACAAGACATCTCATTATCTTGATTCTACTTCTTTATATAGTTGTTATCTAACCTCCTAGGAACTTTCTAGTAGGTAGAACCTTCTAGTAAGCCTTCTTGCAATAATTGATTTCAAACTATACATTAGATCTACTACATGGGCCTTATTCAACAGAGTTGGTCTCAATGCCTAAAAACTTATCTATCTACTTAAGGGGGTTAGAGTAGGACCCCAACGTTCATTAAATGAATTCTCCTCAAAATTATGCTCGTTAGAATAAGATCTAGTGGCTAGTTCGGCCAAGTTCCCCTTTTGTTTCCTTGTTGTTCTAGTTCCCAAGTTCTGAACTATGATTGACACAATCAACTTGCCAAATGTTTTCTTTAGGGCAAGGGAAGAAGATTTTCTCTTGGTTTTCTGAGATCGATACCATGTCTTTTGACCTTTTGTATGCTTGGGAAACAAGTATATCAACCCCACCTCTATTTGTTGATGACTAATACCAGGCCAAGTGGCAAGTGGCCACTTCCTTACTATTAACATGTTCAATCAAAATATAGGAAATAACACATACCTCTACTTTTTTACCAACAACCATATGAGGCCAAACATAAGTATTGTCATGATTGAGGTTGAACTTTAAAAAGTTTCCATGTGAGTTAATCATGTACTTAGGTATTTGAATAATATTCATAGTATCCACTATCATAGTGTTATACCATTTCATAAAATACTATTCATTGTGGGTGATATTTTCAAGCTCCTTCAAAACGTGCCAAGGTGAATACATAATGCAGAGAAAACCCTTTTGCTCTGAAATCTCCAGGTGATGACCTTGTGGGGCCTTCCTCTAAAATACGATGAATGCCACAAGAATGTATCATACATAAAATGGTACATTGTGGCCTAAGCATATTGGCATGCATCAATAAACTCATTTAACATATATGTACACCAATTGAGATGAATGCTCTTAACACAAAACTCCTCCACTGACAAAGTGTCTCGGGTATACTCATTTTTGTTTGAATTCTACATTACCTAACGTGCCATAATTTGACAAGTAATTTTAACCCATACATCATTAATTAGATTAATTTTGTCACCTTCCCTATAAAGAATAGTGCCATACTTCTTATACATGTTCTCTTCTTCTGACTTCACTGTGATTTTATTAGGGCCCTGAAAGCCTTTGGTGATGTCCTCTCCTTCTACCAACATGCATATCACCGCGTGAATAACTTCAATAGTAATAGGATAAGGCATGCCTATTCACAGACAACCCTGATGTATATGATAGGTAAGGAATTTCATGCATCTTATCATTTCTCTTGTGTTCCCAAATGAAAGAACCTTCGATAGATGCATTATTATAGATTCTTTTAGTGGTAAGATTTCCTCCTATGACATAGGTTGTATCCCACCATTTCCTAGGATGGATTGCTTTTTATATACAACAGGTTATATGTCTGGAAACAAATATGCATCCATGAAATCATGGTCTATCAACTTTGTCTTCTCAAACCTGTCTTTCAAATCTTATATGACCTCCATCCAAGGGTCAACAACCTTATCCATTGTTACTTCCTTAATCTTCATCTCTCTAGGGGTTGGGTTTGATTACTTTCTTAATGCTTTTGGTTGAGGTTTGTTTATTACTACAAACACTTATCTTCATTGATGTTGTTCTTTGTGATCTTACACACTTCCTTTTGTATAATGCTAAAATATGCTCTCGTATCTATTACAACTATTGATGCCATGTGGGATTGGTATAGACGTCATGGTGATTATCTCAATTATGCAAAAATACTTGTGACTATTAGCTCAAAGGAAAAAACAAAGTAGTAAAATTGACTAAGTCCCAAACCTTATAAAAACAACCCATTAAAATGTTGGTAGGTAAAGCCTGTCAGTTGACTCACATGCATGC
The DNA here is from genome assembly GCA_032191745.1 of Picea mariana. Lineage (NCBI taxonomy): Eukaryota > Viridiplantae > Streptophyta > Pinopsida > Pinales > Pinaceae > Picea > Picea mariana. The sequence continues at coordinate 147,114 of JASDQU010100039.1, read as the reverse complement.
GAACACGAACCTATAACCATTAATTCACTTAACCCACTAAAAGCAACATTAAACTCTAGTAACCATGTAGTGACAAGTTGTCTCATCACTCCCACTTCCCACCCTATCATTCCCATTGCCAACCCTATCTTTATGACACAATCTCACCCCTAACAGAACCTCTAACGTGGCACCTCAAAGTTAGTAAATTAGAAGCTAGAAAAATGCATTCCACTTCTAATCTTAAGTATACCATGGGAGTCTGTTTCAATATTAAGGCACATGAACAACTAGTAGGGGCAATGGTCATTTGATGTTAGTCATGGATCGCTTCAATAAAATGGTCGGGATAGTACCTCGTATAAAGATAGTTTTAGTGCAACAAGTCACACAATTATTCTTTAAAAGAGTATGGGTGCACTATGGCTTACCATCATCGATCATCTATGATTGCAGCAACAAATTTCTCATATGTTCTTCACATGCACTATTGGTGTTAATGGAATACAAAAATATGAAGAGGAGTATTGCTTTCCATATTAGACATATAACCATATAGGGTTAGTAATCCACCCCATAATTCAATTGTTGCACATATTTAATCATACACATCCTAAGACATTATGGGATGCTAATATCTCATACGTACAACAAAAATGTAATTACAAACTACATAAAGTGGTAAGCACTTCACCTCTTGAAGCATGCCATGGAGTTTTGATGAAAAATGCAGTAGTCATATTAGTTTCTATCCTCGAGGCAACTACAAGGAAGTAGGCTATTGTACATGGGTAGATGATAAGCTTTATATACTGCATATGGAAGATTCATGATTGAGTACGAGAAGCTTTGCATAGTACTTAGTAGACATACAAGGCCATGCATGATTGATGTTTCATAAAGCATCGGTTTGATATACTAGGAGATGGAGTTCTGTTTTATCTTTAGAAGGAAATATTTAAGGATAAGAACACGAAGATCAAACCACTGAGATATGGTACTTACATTATCATTAACTAGATTGGAGGGAAAGTGTTCAAGTTGGACCTACCAACCTACATGGGGATTTACTCAATCTTAAACGTGGATGTCTTGAAGCATCGTGAGCCATTGATGTTGGACAATGACATAGAAGAATATGTCATGCTTTCTTCCAAATAGTTAATTGTTGAAGTTGGCACATAGTTGGAAGTATATACACTTCTATGATGTATTAAAGAGCATGCAACTAGACAAGAAACTTTGAAACTTTACCGAATTGGGATAAAAGGTCAATTTCCCCTAGCTAAAAAAGGCACCTTGAAGAAAATTAAAGTAAAATTTCCCCAATTAGCAAGGTAATTGTTGGGCATTAATAACTCCTAAGAAAGGGAGTTCGATCCCAAATAGAACCAAATATTAGCTAAGTCCAATACTGGAGTAGTTATGTATCATATTGCCAATACGACATTATGTTAGGGGCAAGCTTATATATTCTCTTATAGTTCCAATACCGTGGTCCAACTGCGCTAACTCAAAGTTTAGTCATGTTTAACTTTTGTGATGTTATTCAACTTGATTCGATGTAAGCATACTAAAATTAATGTATAGCTTAATAGATCATTACAAGAGAAGCTCAAGAATCACAACGAATTGCCTCCTTCTTTCTCTCTATCTCTTTATCTTCCCAACACTTATACACTAATGCAATTTTGGATATGAACAAATGGGATGCAAAATGCCCCGTATTCCCTCCAGTGTATTATTTGTACCCTAATTTCTAACTATAAAGGTGTTCATTGTTGATTAGCAGATAGTTGCACTGTAAAGTTCCATGCTATTTGTGTCATTGTTGCACAATATACTTATTCAATTAACAATCATTTAGAGTTAATATTCTATCTAATTTATTACAAAATTTGAGTATGTTATTTCATTAATTCATTTGTGATATTATCTAATTGAGTAAGTACCATATTATCATAATCCAATAGCTCTATATACAAGATTAATCACCACATTTGTTGTTGAGGATGCATTAATTCCACCTAGGTGCACGACTTTGAATCACATCAAAAGTAAACTTCTTATTAACATTGATATCATGTTTCTCAAGTATCAAGTATGACCATGCAATGTTGATGTCATTATTCAAAAAAGACTAGTACAAATCATGATACCACTATGGGCTATGGACCAAGGAATGCAAGTTGATAAATTTGCAACGATGTCGAAGATGAAAAATTTGGAAGTGATTATCATATTGCTTAGAGAGATATTGGTTCTTTACACTTTAACTTTAAAATATTCAAAACGATCCCAAATGAAAGTGATAAATCGTTGACTTTATCATTAGTCTCCATACAAAGAATGATTCCATCATGGTTGTCTTGGATAAATCAACCAAAAGCACTCACTCTATGCATGCAAGAACATTGCTTCATATGTTGCCAGGAATTTTCTTAGAAGAGAGAGTGAAACTTAAAAGGAATTTCCAAAGTGACAATTACATACAAAGACACTAAGCTAATTTTTACCTTTAGGAAGGCTTTGTTCAAAAAGTTAGAATAATGACTACCTTTGATATTTTTACTATCTTGAAATAAGTGCTCCAATTAAATAATTGAATCAGGTGTTAAAATGCATGCTTCAAATTTATTGTTAACCTTCAAGTGGGATCATTACTTAGGTAGAATTTTATTTTAATAATAACCTTTATTAATTTATTAGAGTTTTTTTCTCTGAAACAAATAATCCATTAGATTGGGATAGCACAATTGATCGATACATTGATAACTTATAATTGGTAACAAACATATATATATATATATATATATATATTACATGTAATCAAATAGGTCAAATTTATGTTATTAGTCTCTACCATGGGACTATAGTAATGAGTTTACTTTTGATGTGACATTAATGCGACATTAATTTGTCTTTTACCATAAATTTGTGTATGCAATGTAATGTTTAACATAGGAAAACAAATATATATTTTTGGATATAATAAAAATATTTTTGTTTCTCATTTTTAATTGGTTGATAAAATTGAAGTGTTATTGTTTCTTTCACGTCTTTCAATATGTAGAATTAATTACATAATCAATGAATTTCACCAATCACCACATCTAAATATAAAAAGCTGTACTATATATTTATTATTATGCATTATTATATTTATATTATCTTTATCATCTAATATATTATTTATTATTGTATTTATAATATACTTATTGTATTTATATTATATTTATGAATATTATAGTTCCATTCAACTTATGATTTATTATACATTTTGAATTACAAACAACCCTCAATTATTATCTTTTAACAAAAAAGTTCATTATTTGTGTATTTAATTATATTAAGTTTCATTGTTTAACCCGTGTTTTACAAAATGAATGAATAAATTTAAAGTTAAGTGAACATGTTTTTACAAAGATAAAACCAAAAAATAATTCTATCTAGAGAACTATGAAATTGTTAGTTTCCGAATATTACGGATGACCTTTTGAAGTCATGTAAAGGATTAGGGAAGTATAAGCCTTTAGACTCACCATGTCCCCTTGACCGCTGGTGGATAATGCGTTCCACGTCATTTTATGACTTCAATTTCTTTACAAGTCCTTTTCATGAGATATTTAGAGTTAATATCTTTATCAGTGAGAGTAAAGTATTAAAATAATAATAATATAATAAATATTTATTTAATGGTTATTTCTCCACGGTGACAGTTTTTAGAGACCAAAAAATATATTAGGAAAGAGGAGGTGCAATGGGGTTAAGATATTTTTGTTATTTGTTAATTTGTTAATCCATGTGTTATGGAGTCAAGTCAAAGGTTTTATGTTACATATTTGTTAAGGTATTTATTATTTTGTTGATTTTATTTTGGAAATAAACCGTGTTGGAATTTCTTTTTGGTCAAAAAGAAATTTTGGCATGAGGAAAATTCAACAACATAATGATTAATTATAAAAATTTATATAAGGGAGTATATTTTTTATTTGTAAGTTAAAGTTTTGTAAGTAATAGTTTTTTGTTTTTGGTTAGTTCTGTTCATGTTATAAATTTATAAAGTTTTTCAATGTTTTCAAAAAAACAAATTATTAAATTGAAGATTTTAAAAATTAAAATAAATTTTAAAATTTCACCTATTCCATTTTCTAATTGGTTAATAAAGTTATATATGCAACATAAATTCATGAGAGTGTAATTTTATTTTCAAAATATTAAAAAGAAAAATTGAAAACATTTAATATGGAAATTTTAAAAAATTATTATGGGGCAACTTTCACATGTCATTGTTGATTTCTTTACTAAAAAACTATTATCACTATACAAATGATGTTTTGATTTTGATGTAATTAACTTTAAATATTTTTATTTTCATATTTTAGGAGGACAATTACTTATCATTATGACCAATATTATAATTTATTTTTTTTTTATAATTTTTCATTTACTTTTTCAATTTCTATATTCAACTTAATGAATGTTTATTTTTTTCACTCATTATAATAAAAATAATCATAATTAATGGTTTGTATAAAATAAATAAGTAAATAATTGATTTTTATGCAAATAGTATATGAAGAGTCATGAAAGAAAAATAATTTATTATTTAATTATAAAAATTCATTCGCTTTTCCTTCGATTTCTCTGCCTCATCCGAGCTGAGGTGAAACAGAGCTTTCCTGCTAGTGAAATTTGGTTGGATAGTTGAATTTATTAGAGTAGTTGTATGATCCTCTATGATCTATGAATAAATAGTATTTAAACTTATTTATTGGTTCGATAGTCCATGCAATTGTCATGCCATTTCCTCCGATTTCTCTTCCTCATCCGAGCTGAGGTGAAACAGAGCTTTCCTACTAGTGAAATTTGGTTGGATAGTTGAATTTATTAGAGTGGTTGTATGATCCTCTATGATATATGAATAAATAGTATTTAAACTTATTTATTGGTTCGATAGTCCATGCAATTGTCATGTCATCTTAAGGGCTGATTAAGTTTAATGTGGTCATAGTTTGGGGTTTATAATATGCTTTCTAGATTAGGGTTGGGTAGAGATTTGAATATGTCTTTGTATTAAATTAATTGACTTCTTATTTCTTATATATATTTAATGAAAATTTTATTTTTATTTTTTTTACGAAAAAGGTTAATGGAACTTTATTTAAATAGGTAGTGACAAAGTTATTGGAACTGTTACAACTGGTTCGATTTCATGAGGTTCTAACTGGCCTTTCTAATTACAATATCCTAAAACTTGTAAACTAAATAAAGCTTTAAACTCGTTGTACGTGGTGGCTTCTATACAAAATGTCGACATCACAGAGTTATTTGAAGAAGTCTTGCTTGGCTGCATCTTTACGGGCCGAAATTCCTTGGAACCTCCTTCTGGGGCAGACCGTGCTCGATTTGCCAGTCTAGGGTCAATTTTTCCAATTGGATCTCTAGCTTGAGAACTCGGGTTTCAAACTCCTCCTTTGGATCTTTGTGTTCATGCCGAACCTGGTCCACTGCTTCAGTAATAGACGTTTTTGGTCTTTGTGATGTCTGCATCTAGCATAGCGAGCCTTCGACCTGCCTCTGCACCAAAACTCTGAAGGATGTTGTCTTGATTTTGCACAATATTTTTAATCCTCTTCATTTCCTCCTCCATAGTCTTGAGCCTTTCCTCCATCGTCATCTTGCTCCTTGAGCTTAACGCCATGCCTGATTTCCTTTGCTTGTCGAGCTTCCTCTACTTGAGAGCTTTCCCCTTACTTTCACTGCTTGGATTCTCACCATTATGCACAAGAATTGGATCGATTCCTTCAGGGCCTATGCTTTTAACAACGATCTTGGTACCTGCCCTATCGGGCTCGGTTATCTCCTGAGCATTCTGAAGGGTCGAGCCGATCAGATCGACCTTACATGGGTCATGAAGCTCGTGACGAATCTTTGTCCTTCTCTGAGCCTTCATCGCCCATTTGATTTCCTCTCCCCTCGTTCCTGCTGCCTACCTTGTCTTTTCATGTTATGTCTCTGGGCTTGTATGTCTTCCCTTCAATCGTCGTCTCCCTTTCTTCTTTGCTTTGCCAACGGTCGTCCTTAGAAACTCAAGTTCCTTGTTGACCATCAATAACCCCCCCTTGCCTACCCGAGCCTTATGAGATTGCCAAATATGATGTGATTCCATTGATTTGGAGTTCCCCTATGCTCAAGAGGGCGCCTCTGTTTGCTTCTTCGTCTGCTTGTTCATTCAAATTTCGAAGAACGTGGAACAATTGAACCGTTCTCAACCTTTTCAATAGAAGGTGAATTTTCTCCAGGATATGTTGGAGCTTTGTTTGCTTGACCAGATTATGAAGAATTGGCGCTTGGATTATAAGTCATGAGTCCCCTATTATCACTAAATCTTTGACTTTCTTACTGATAGCCTGGTTCAACCCTTGCCATAGAGCGAGAGCTTCTGCTCGGTTGTCGGTATCTACTCCTAACCCCCAAGCATAAGATAGTTCTAGCTTTTCGTCTGGGTCCAAGAGGACCCCTCCTCCTACCGTCTCAGGGTTTCCTTTGGAAGCCCTATCAAAGAACAATAAATGCTTACTCCTTTGGCTCTTCCACTCCCCGAATTCCTCCTCCTTCAATCGGATTTCCCATTTTTCATGTCTTGTTTCAATGCCTGTTTTCTGTGGTTGTTCCTTGAGATTGAAACTTTTGATCCACTACTCCTCTTCCACTTCTAGGCCTCTCGAAATCTTTACTTTGTTGAAGTAGGGGGCACTTTCGCCAAAGAGGGCCTTTATCTTAATTTCCACTTGTGCAGGATTGCAAGTGATCTCCCTGAAAAGCCTGTTGTTTCGCTCCAACCAAATTTTCCAGAGAATGAATTTTGGTAGAGTTCTCCAGAGGGTGTTGAGCTGGGATTTTTTCTTGACCTGGAATGGACAAAGAGAGCTCTAGTTCCGAAGCAAAGCAATGGTCTCTTGGGGTAGATTGAATGTTCTTGGCTTTAGACCCAGGGACAAATTCCACACCTCTTTAGCAAATGGGCATTGCATAAGCAAGTGGTCTGATGTTTCCTCCTCTTGAATGCATAGGGGACATCTGGAAGGGCCTTCCCACCCTCTCCTTCTCATATTTTCTCCAATTAATATGCTTCTATGAGCCAGGGTTCAGACAAACATGTCTATCTTCGGAATGGACTTGGAAGTCCAAATGGCTTTCCAAATTGTAGGGTCCGGGGGAACACGAGGAACTACTGTGAAGATTTTATACCCTGCTATTGTTGTATAGGTTCCAGATTGTGAACCCCATCCCCTCTTGTCCTTTTTCCTTGCTTTTATCAGGGATTTCCCTTGCAGGGAGTCCATCAAAGTGTTTCATTCCCCATCAAGCTCTTAGGGTCTGTTGTTGACTTCCCACCTGATCCAGGTTTTGTCCTCATTGTCACTCCAAATCGAGATGTCCCATAGATTGACTAGGTCTTGGGACCGCATCCAGGCTTTTAGCTTAGTTGTTCCTTCAATAGAGCTTAAAGGTGGGTCTCCCAACACTGACTCATCCCATATGTTAATATTCTTTCCATTCCCTGGTATCCAGGTGAGGTTGGGTTTGAAGAGTCGCATTGCTTTTAGACACAGAGTGAAAATTGGAGACCCTTTTATCGTGTTTGCAAGCGATCAAGACATTTTGTTCTCTGGCCGTGGAAGTACTTCTTCCATATTGCTTTTTTGCTCCAAGTGGACTTCCTCGAGACAAGATTCCAGAGAAGCTTGGCTCCGAGAGAAAGATTTTGAAAGCTAATGTCTCTGAAATGGAGACCACCTTTTGAGATTGGCTTGGTGACTTTCCCCCAGCTTATAAGATGCAGCTTCCTCTCGTTTTGCTTTCCTCCCTCCCACAGGAATTGTCTAAAATGAGCATCGATTTTTTGAATTATGGAGGTTGGGGCTAGCAACAATGAGCTTTGATAGATCATAATGCTTGCTAAAACTGCCTTTATGAAAACAACTTTACCTGCAAGGTTTAACAACTTTGCTCCCTAAGAGTTATTTCTTCCCTTTAACTTGTCTATAAGAGGGAGCCACTGAGAAGCCTTTGGATTGGTCCTGAATATTGGCACTCCCAGATATTTAAAGGAATCCTAGTTGGTGAAGCCTTCCATCCCCGGGACTCTTGAAATCTAACATTTCCCTTGGAGAGGTGTTCCACCCATAGATCTTGCTTTTGGGCAAGCTTATTTCACTTCCTGAGATCTCATTATAAATGTCCAGCTCTGTTTTAAATGATCTAGTTGTCTACACACTTGCTCCTCCCAGCAGTAGAGTATCATCCGCGAATTGAGCGTGGTTAATGTCTTTTACCCCAGGGGCTATTCTCAGGCCCAGGAGATTGTTATGAAGCTGGCCATAATCTAGTTGAAAGCTTAGCACAAAGGTTTGAATAGCATAGAGAAGCGGGGAAAGGGGGCAGCCTTGTCTGAGGCCCCTAGAAGCTTGACAACCTAGAATCCAAGTAGGACTGAATCTCAAATGGAATAGGTCCTAGATCTTCGTCTCGTGAGAGCTCTAACAGGATTGGTTTATGATCGGAGACACTGTGCGGCAGGATTTTAGACGAGAAATTTAGACCCAGGAGCAGGAAGGAGCTTTGAACTAAAAACCTATCTAGCCTGACAAAAATATGACCTGGCCCCACTCTCTTGTTTGTCCAGGTGAACTTTCCTCTGGAGGGTTTGATATCCGCCAAATCCCAATCTAACATAATATCCTCTACCCATTCCCTAGTAGGGTCTCTCACAATGGACCCACCTTTTTTCTCTTCCACGGCAAGGGTTACATTAAGATCCCCCCCAATAATGATATTTTCCAGCTTGTTTGAGTTTAGGAAAGCTTTAATCAAATCCCAACAGTTTCTTTTTTCCAAAGATAAGATAGGGACATAAAGGTTGAAAAGACTTACCAGTTGGCCTGTCTCTTTGTGTAACAGGCTGGTGAAAACCCAATGCATGCATGCTTCAGAAGAGATTAGATCATATTTCGAGGTGTCCCAGAAGGTTCCTAGATGATCTAGGTGCATATTGATGGCCACCCACCTTTTCCAACTGGCTCAAAACAGTTTTCTGGCAATTTTGGCAATTTACTATTTTTAGCAGTGTTTAACTTCCGGTGCCATTTTGAGGGCTCAAATGAAGGTTTTTCGAGATCAAGGTTCTCAATCATAGTTAAAGACATGATTGAGCCCCCAAAATGAATCTCCTTGACAATACCTTTCCAACAAGCTATCACACACCTAAAACGAAGATCGTATGGAAAAGTTACGACCCCGAGAAGTTGATGTACTCACTTACCCAAACGGGGCCCACATGACTTTTGGCGCTTCATCTCCTAGGGTTAGGTTTTCGAATGTCTAGGGTTTTTGGCATTCCTGTTTATTGTAAAAAGGCCTTCAAAGCTTCATTGTAACCATCTTCTTGCGAATGCGAGTAGCCGTCACATCTCTTCTCAGAGATAAGTTGCCACCATTCTAGCGAGTCTTTCACTCTGCATTTTTATAGTCTCTATACATTTCTTTCATTAATAGAAATCGTGTATTACTGTATATCTGTGTTTATGGTTGCATCTCTGATACATTTATGTTATCTTGTTGAATATCTGCGATATCTCTGTGCATTTCTTTATTATATCTCTGCTCGCATTTCGTGCCGAAAATAATCTGGATCACCAGACCTCCTGAGGCACCTCTTGCGCTAACTGATATTCCTTGGCCTTTTTTCCAAAAGGCTTTACTTGCTTGGAGGAAGTCTTGTTCCTCCATCTTTGTCTCCTGGATTAGAAAGATCTCGGGATTTGACATTCTGATTAAGTCTTTGAGTGCTTCTTCCTTTATTCTGCTACCGAAACCCCTACAATTCCATGAGGCTAGTTTCATGATTTACTTGCGGGGAGGGGGTGTTGGATCCTTTATGAGCCTTAGCATGCTTTCTTGTTGTTCTTACAATAATCATTTGCTTGATTGTTTTCTACGAGCCATTGAGGACATCTTTGTCGGTTTCCTTTTCCCTTTCTTCTTTTTTGGATTTCCTTCCTCTACCTGCTTTTTGGGGTGTGACAATGGAACCACTTGCATCCGTAGTGTCACTATCTGTAGACACCTCTTCTGGTTTCGTGTCTAGATTTTCTTCTTGTTCTTCTGTGGCCTTCCCCTATCCTTCTTTCATTTCATGCCTTGATTGATCCGTTTGGTGCTCTTGTGTTCCGGGGGTAGTCTTTTCTTGTGTTTTTGTTTCAGTGGGAGGGGCCTACTTTGATTTCTCTCCTGGCACTTTCTTTGTTTGTTCCTGCTCTCCTAACATAGTGAAACTGTTTCCTGATGAGGATGCCACTGCCTGAACTTCCGACTCCTTGGGCAGAACTGCGGTTGCCTTTGCATTTCGTTTTTATTTAGGTTTGGTCGTTGTTTTCCCCTTTTTGGCCTGTTTCCACCCTTCCCCTTCTTCTTTCTCCTGATTAGGGTTTTTTGGACGATTTTTTTGAAAGTGGCCATATTCATGGCATCCCTTGCATTTGAAAAAAAAGTTGTTCGTAGTCAAGTTTTTGGAAGTGTTGCCATTCTCCAACCTTTAGCTTGATTGCCTCTGGGAGGCCTACCTCTAGGTCTACTTCCATGCAAATGTGTGCACAGGAGTATTGATCTTTGGAATCGGCTTTGTCGATATACTACCCAAGCCCGTTTCCAATTGTTTGGAGTGAGATAGGGTTCCAACAATGGATCGGGAGGTTGGGTAGTCGTACCTAGACCATAACTTCCTTGGGCACTTCCATCGCAGGATCAAAGTCTGGTGTCCATCTATTCAGATACAACCCTTGCGTTCCCATAAAATAAGGGCCATTCCTGAAGATTAGATCCATGTCGTCCTTTGAGATGAATTCGAAGATGTGGAACCCTCTTCCCACCGCATAACATGTGAAGTTGTTCTGGATCAACGGTCTCTAGTTCTTTTGGATCTAGTTGTCGGTAGTTTTGGTTGATGGCCATAAGTCCATGAACTGACCCACCAAACCTCGATTGGATAGAGAGACGACAACTCTCATAGGATGTTCCGGAGGTAGCTCGATTTCTGGGATTGATTCGAGTTTCTTAACAAAGCTAGGCGGTGCTGAGGGAGTAAGTTTCTTACCTTGGGTGGGAAGGAGCCTTCGAAAGGAGTCTCCGGTTGAAGGAGGAGGCAGGGGAGGCGGTTCCCCTCCTCCTGAGATCGCCATCGTGGTTGTTGGTCTTGGCCGTCAAAGCAACAAAAATAAAATGGGTCGTGTGTGATTTTTTTCATCCTCCACAAAATTTGATTTATTATTATGATAAGGTTGACGTTTCAAAGTAGATGCATATGGAATTTTTACATTTTTTTTTTGGTAAGTTAGTGATTGTATTACTTGCCATAACATTCAAAAAAGGTACAAACATCGTCCTAGAGACAGGGTCACCAAAAAAAGGAAACCAACTCTTCTCCAGAAAATCTTAAAACATAAGGTTCCCCGCAAAAACAAAAGATAAGTCGACATAAGCACCGAATGAACATAAAGAACTTACTAAGACTGCAAATTGTGCTAAACTGACAATTATAATGCTAGGAGAATAAAAACTAAACACTTGAACAACGATGTTGTTAATAGAACCTATCATGACCTGGATCAGTCGAGGAGGAATTTCTCAGATCCTCTAGAGGAAGGATGATAGGAACCTGAAGAAGAACAACATCCTGCACCAGAAGAACCGACTCAAGCTTCCGAGGGACTAGTTGAGCGTACAATGCCATGAGTGTTGAAATTCTTTGATCTATAAGTTCCATGCGAAAAGTGAGGTTCACTATTTCTCTACGGGTCTGAAAGAGAAGCTGCTGAAGAATGTTCAGGCCTTGTTGACTATGCGAGGAAACCATTTCCTGGCTAGAATCTGGTTCTGCTGAGGGAAAGCTTGAGGACGGAGTTCCTCCACTACTACCACTAGGACCAAGCGGGATAGCGACTCAAGTACACGTAGGAGAAACTGGCATGGGACCAAATCCCAAAGAACGACCTTATGCGTCAAACCATTCAATATGGCATCCCCATTCAGAGGAGAGCTCTGGCTGTAGCCTCGCATTATTGGCTTAGAGGATTGTTCTGCTCGTGGAGCAAGAGAGCTACTTCTTCTACGAGAGCATGCTCTCTCTTGCCTGTGAACCATGGTGAAATCCTTTGCACATACCACAATAACCAAACAGGGAGAGAGATAATCTAACCGAAGCCGATTGGGCATAAGATAAATACCTACCCTCTTGACCTGTTTCTATTCACCATTAATGACTATACTAAATACCTTCGAGCTGCCTAAAGTTGCTACGAAAATAATAGTAATGGCCATAATAATGTTGTGGTACTTCAGCTGCAGTCTCCTTCTATCATCCGTTCGAAGACTCCACTCCACATGTACCATGTTGTTATGCCCAAGATTAAAATGAAAGCCATGCATATGAGGGGGGAGGAGGACTGGCTGGCTTCTTAAATCAGTCATTTTCTCATGCCCCTAGGTGGCATGTCCTCCAGATCGCAAATTAATGCCCATCATATCCCAAGTGACACCCCATGTGGGGTGGGATTTTTACAATGTTATAAATGTGGTTGTGATGATTAAAATATGAATGTATTAGTTCACTTATATAATATAATGGGTTTTATGATCATATCCTTAAATTTAATGAATTGGATGGTTAATTAGCAAGTATTGTTAATCACAAGTGATTTTCTTGTTGAGTTAAATTGTCGCATGGAAAGAGGCCATGTTATTATATTATTATTTTTTAAATATTTCCTTTATGGAAAGAGGCCATGTTATTGTCTTATTTTTTTAAAAATATTTCCTTTATGGAAAGAGGCCATGTTATTATCTTATTTTAAAAAAATATTTCTTTTAAACTGAATATAAGCATTACAACTAGCCTAAAGAAGCCATGCAACACAAAGAGTCTTATTGTACTGCTGAAGGTAGTATATAGCAATGAGTTAGAATTGACTTTCATATTAGTTTTATGTTGACTTGAAAGATTTATATCAATTTTAACGTTCAACATAACAAGTAAAAAAAAATATTTTTTAATATAACAAAAATAGTATTTTTTTTAACTCCTCATTGGTCAATAAATTGATAGTGTTATTGCAGCCTTCGCATATTTCGAGACCTTAAATTAATGGGGAAGGACAGAACCTGACAACATAGTCGGACAGTGAGTAATTGCGAGTCGTCCTTCATCTTTGTCCCCGCCCACATCCCCCCTCCATCCCTCCGATAGGAACTATTCACACGGGTAATTGACTCTTACTTCGTACTTCACCCGGCCTAAGCCTATAACCGCTGCCCCCTGCCCTCGTATCCCTAACTTCGCTTAACGAAGCCAAGGATATAAGGCACCACACTCAACGAAGTATTCATGAAGTCTTCAGAAAAAACGGGGTTTTATCAATATTATAGATAGCAAGGGTAATTCTTCTCTTGAATACAAGGAGTAGTGGACGTCATTTAATTGAGTTGGGATGGGAGACGGGCCCACAGGAACATCAAATAATCAAGTAAAGTTTTCGGAGGCAGTACATCGCAGCATGCTGCACTTGTTATACATGAGAAATGACCATCGTCAAGAGGCCAACCATTAACATATGCACTTTCATTTAGATAAGTTATTATAATAACATAGTATTATTCCATTAAAGCCACATAAAACTTGCACTCAATCACATTTATTCATTTTTCTTTAGAGCAAACTTAAAATGTGATGAATAACCTATCATTTCATTATCTTCACCATTGAAACATAATTTTAGGTTTTGTATATTTTTGTAAATTTGATATTAGAGGAGAATGCTTATCTTTCTCTAATGCTTATTTTTCTCTTAGGTCCAGCTGCACCCTGGGCGACTTGATGGATACGCGACCCTGGGCCACTACCCTCTATTAGTAACATCATCTAATTAAATAACATAATTAGCCGTTTAACCACCTCGTAAAGATCCAAACCCAGGTACAGATGCAGAGCAAGCAGTTGGGGCAGAGCTAAGGACTGGGACAAAGGAAGGGGCAAAAAGAGTCTGATTACATGCCCCATTACTATTGGGGGGGG
>JASDQU010100039.1:66254-90668 GCA_032191745.1 Picea mariana | reverse complement strand
ATGTTGTGTTCCAAATATTCTGGAAGGGGTTTCCCTCTGCTGATTTGACGGGCATAGGTACTGAGCCTTGCCTGGGGTTCCATTGACCATGGAAGGGGTTTCCCTCTATCAACATCCCTTGCTCGGGAACTAATCCCTGCCAAGGATTCCAAAGTCCTTGTGAGAAGAAAACTCCTGTACTTTCCCCCTGTGTAGGAATAGTACCTTGCACAAGATTCTGTTGTCCAAAACCAGGGTTTCTCCCGGCTGAGAGGACGGTTGACGAAAAAGAGTTATTACCAAATGCGCAGAACAAAGAGAATGACATGGATCCCACCAACGTGGTGTAAGAAGAAGGTCCTAGAATTTTTGCTCCAAACAAGTTGTAGTTCATGTTTGGCCCGACGGGTGGTTGGAAAGCACCTCCGAGTGAGGGGGATGGAGGAGGTATATGACCCCCACCATAAGGGATAACGTTATTAGAGGTTGAGGTTACCCCAATGGACCCTTGCAAGGGAGAATTTGAGCTCCCTTCCCCCAGAACCATGGTCTTTAGGGTAGAGTATGTAAGGACATAGTTCATATCAAAGCCGAGCATCCCATACGAAAATGGAGGGCCCGTCACACTCTGTGTGAATGAAGCAGTGGTCACCACCGATGACGGTATCGGGCCACTACCCGAAGTAGAGGGGCTCAAGACGACTGTGGTCTAGACCGACGAAGGTGGGTTAGGAGGCGGAATACCCCCTATGGTGGCAACCGCTAAGGGAGTGTGAGGACTCCCAGATGAAGTAGCAACATTTGCTTCCATAGCTGCTTGTAAAACTACCTGACGCTCATAAGGTGTTACCCTCGGAGGGACAACTTGTACCAAGATTGGCGCCAACAAGTCAGTGATCAGAGGGTTGGCTAGCCTAAGAGCTTTCACTCCAAGGTCAGAAGCAGTAGGTTCCTCCGTATTCAAGTAATCTCCTCTCGGAGCAGGCTTGGGAACAACTTCTTGTGGCTTGGTTGCTTCGTATGACTCTTATTGGTCAAATATTCACCTCAATGGTGATGGTGGTGGCTCTAATGAAACCGACGACAGGCCATGAAGCCTTCGCGACCGACAAAGCTCTTGATCTTCCACTTTGTGAAAAGATCAACGACACAGTAAGGCTTTAACTAACATTTAAAAGCAAGCACAGATTATAAAAGTTCCTATAAGATAAACCAAGCAAACCACTATCTAGTTGGAAAAACAGTTATGCAAGCCAACACTAGAGAAACTTACCGGTGCAAGTGAAACTTGAACACGGAAGCACCCTCCGTGTATACTTTTCAAAGTGTGACCCAATGTCTGCCTTAGGTACCATGATATACCCACGCAGTCACCTATGTAATTTCCTATAATAAAGGAAACTAATTTTCCATCTCTCAAACAATCACCAGGCAGGTACAGTCGACAGTCGGGTGGACCGCAATGAGCAGATAACAAGTCTGAAACCTACCGAGGGTATCGAAAGCAAGTGGTCTAGAAGACAACTGAGGATCTCGAACAGATTCGAGGTCCACAAAAATCCATAGGCAAATGCAAGCGATAATATCCCATGACAGATCCTCAATATGCGCTCCCCACTATGTTTAATCTGACTTTGGAGGGGTTATCTCCGTTGCCTTTCCTCACACGACCTTGTGTTTATCCCCTGTGTTAGAGGGGGGTCCCAAATAACTTTCATGTCACTGGAATTTTACGCTCCCTAGCTCTGACTCTAATGTTTGTTTGAAAGCCTTGAAGTGTTTTGTGGCCCTGTCACTTCGTATGATCCTTGTTGGCCAAGTATTCACCGTAACGGTGACGGTGGTGGCTCTAATGCAATCAACGACAAACCCTGAAGATTTCGCGACTGATAGAGCTCTTGATCTTCCACTCTGTGAAAATATCAATGCCACAGTAAGGATTTAAATAATGTTTAAAACCAAGTACACACTATAAAAGTTCCTATAAGATAAACCAAGCAAACCACTATCTAGTTGGAAGAACAGTTACGCCAACCAACACTAGAGAAACTTAATGGTGCAAGTGCAACTTGAACAGAGAAGCACCCTCCGGGTATACTCTGCAAAGTGTGACCTGATGTCTGCCCTAGGCATGACGGTATACCCCCGTAGTCACCTATGTAAGTTCCTATAATAAAGGCAACTAAGTTGCCAACTCACAAACACTCACCAGGTGGGTACAATCGACAGTCGGGTGGACCACAATGAGCAGGATAACAAGTACGAAACAAACCTACCGAGTGTATCGAAAGCAAGTGGTCTAGAAAACAACTGAGGATTTCAAATGGATTCGAGGTTCATGAAGCTTCGTAGGCAAATGTGAGCGATAGTATCCCATGACAGATCCTTAATATGCGTTCCCCACTACGTTTAGTCCGGCTTTGGAGGGGTTATCTCCACTGCCTTTCCTCACGCGACCTCGTGTTTATCCCTTGTGTTAGAGGGGGGTCCCCGATAAATTTCATGTCACTAGACTTTTACACTCCCTAGCTCTGACTCCAATGTTTGTTTGAAAGCCTTGAAGAGTTTCCTCTCCAACCTAATTCAAGGCTCTAACCCTAAACTAGTTGATTGACCCTACACACATAAAAGTCTAATTAATTTTAAATTTAACGTTCATTTTAAATGGTTTGTTTTAACTCAAAGAATATGGCAGTGAAACTAGTGATGTGTATGAGAGACAAAAAGAGGAGAAATAAATGAAACTGAAAGAAAAATTACTTCTAGTGAAAAATAAAGATTCACAACTAGCTCTTTGTAACCAACTTTTTCATACCTAACTTTTTCAAGATCTTTAAAACGAAGACCTAAAACAAAATTTCACTCGACTACGAGCTACTTAAGTTCTAAGAAATCAGTAAAGAACTTAAAAAAATGAACTCTTTTTCCTATGAAGTAAAATAAATAACTCCAACTACTTTACCAAACTAAGAAAGAAAACTATTTTTCTTTTTTTTGATAATGATTCAAAATAGGAAAAACTTAAAATAATATTTTTTTATCTTTTCTTTAAAGCAAATGAAAGGGGAAAAAGAAAATACAAGACAAGACCAAAATTGACCTTTGGCCTGTTGGAGACATTTCTATTTTCGTCACACTAGTTCAATGAGAGTAACACTGGTTCAGTGGGAGTTAACTGACTAGTTCTATTTTAGACTTTCTAATCTTAGACCATCACTATTATGCATGCATTCCTAATTATAGGATGTCATTGCCTATATGAGTGAAGATCACCCACTCATTGATAAGATCATAATAGACATTGATTCTCATTATTCATTGTGTATCTCTCTTCCTTTTCTTGATAAGCTTTGTTTGTGTATGCTTTAGCTAGGTCTCCTGTGCAGGTTTTCATGAAACACTGACATGGTATCAGAGCTATGATGCTTGGAACAAGCCAGGCAAGCCAAAGAATAAGGAAAATTGGAGTTTTGACAAAGTAAATTCGTGGTCGTAGCTTTTAACAATGATTTCTCCAAAAATATTAAGTTTTTGAGGAAACATCCCTTGCAGAAAGTAAATCGACCCATTCTGGAAGTGGGTTTTCAACTATTTGGCAAGATGCTTCATTGTTTGCTCAGAAAGTAAGCCACAAGATAGCCTCGTGAAATTGATACGAATCCATGGTCGTACCTTTATACAGTGATTGCTCCCAAAATATTAAGTTTTTGAGGAAACGACCTTCTAGAGAAGTAACTCAACCCATTCTGCAAGTGGGTTTTCAACAGTTTGGCGAGATTCCTCACCGTTTGATCAGAAAGTAAGTCAAAATATCATCTCTTGAAACTGATACAAATTTTCACTTAAAGTGCCCTTTCTGCCGTGATTTCTTAATTTTTCACTTGCAGTTTGAGAGTAAATTTTTAGGGGTTCTTAGAAACAGTGGAAGAGATGGAAATGACAACTATTATACAGTCAAACTTGGTGGTAATCCTCACACCATACAATTATTTTGATTGGAATCCCAAGGCAGAATTCCAACTCCGAAGGAAAGGATTGTATAATTTGATGATGGCGACAGAAACATAACCTACATCAATGATTGAGAAGATGAGATGGGTGAATTGTAAGGATGAGGCCACATAACTACTTCTTGAGTTAATCTCCACTGATTTATGGTTTCATATTGCTGCATGCAAGACTCCAAACGAGATCCAAACCACCTTGGAAGGACTCTTTGAAAAGGAGGATGAGATGCAGGGTCATATGCTTGAGGTAGAGCTGAATACCTTAGACCGTAAAAGTTTTGATAACATACATGATTTCCTTACTAAATTTAAATATTTGATTTTGAGCTTGGGTGAATGTGGTATTGACAAGTCTACACAAGAGAAACAACTTATTCTAACAATATTGGCCAAGATAGGACCAAAATACACTGTATATGTCTCCAATTTCCATTCTAGCAGATGTCTTTTTGGAACAAATTGGAAAATTTCTACGTTGACTCAGTTCATTGAGTCTCTTACACAAGAGCAGACAAAACTCATACAGATGGGCCTCATGAAAGATACCAAAGCACATGCACTCACCATGCATGATGAAAAATGGTCATCCAAACATAACGAGAAGGAGGGATATTCCAAACCCTTTAATGATTCTTCAGGTTCCAAAGACTCTTCAGATTCCAAGAAGAAGAAGAAGGGAAATTAGTGCACTTACTGCAATAAACCGAATTATGAAGAATCAACATGCATGAAGAAACATATTGATCTTATGGAACATGCATTTCAATAGAACAACCTTGGAAACTTCATTCCAGAGGGAGTCAAGAAGCGGAAGGAAGAAGATCCTTCTCTTAAGAAAGGTAATCATCATGCTGTAGTTGCAATTAATTCCTCATCTAATTCATGGATTATAGATTTTGGTGCATCCCATCATATGACAACGAAAGATGAAGTTTTCTCTGCTTTGAGTCCATGATCAAGACCCCCTATTCTCATGGGGAATGACACTCCAATAGTAGTAGCAGGAGAAGGGAGAGTGGAACTCCACAATGACAGTTTTGAGAATGTTCTATATGTTCCAAAGCTTTCTATGAATCTTCTCTCAGTTATCATATCACTTAGAAAGGTAAAAAGGTTGAATTTACATCAGATTCAGTTTCAGTTTCAGTAATTGACATGCATGAAAATTTCATCATTGCAATTGATGAGTGTTGGCACACGGGAAGAACCAGGGTTCAATGCTACAACAACGCACCAATAAAACACTAACTATCGGCCCTTTTGGGAACACCTGTGAAGCAGATGAAGTCTCACTCGAGGTAGAGGCAGGTGTGGTTGTAGGACTCAGATGTCTGCAACCTTAGCTGGGACACAGATCTCTGATTTTAACACTTAACAAAGCACTCAACAATTAATATTCATTAGTCTTTAACCCTTTATTCACATCGTAAGTAAAACCCTAATTACATAACAATGCAGTATTCATTCAAATCTAAGGTATTTAAGCACTAAGCATGTGTACGTAAGTCATATTTAACATCCATCCATATTATTAAGAACTCAACATCAACAGATCTATCTATCATTCATCTATATTAAAGCACTAAGCAAGCAAACACATAAACACATCAATACATCGCACAAAGCATAGCAACACATCATGTACGTGGTTCACCCCCACCCTGGGGCTACATCCACCAACTCTTCTCTTCTTTATTATCTTTGGTCAAGCTTCTTATAGGCACTTAACATCCAAGTTATACTTCGCATAAGACAAGAGATATATGTGCACTCCGCCAGATCCTCCTTCTTCTAGCTAGGGTATAGCACCAAGACTTCACACAGTCTCTTACAATTACTTGCACTAGCCTTGCAAGTCTCACACAGTATGCACAAAGCACTTACAACTCTTGATCACATAGATCCAACTCTAGTACTTAGCACACTGGCCTACTAGGTCTCTTTACCCCCTGGCTACTTATTTATACATTACAAAATAGGCCTAATCATGGGTAAACCTATTGGCCGTCATCGCATACCCATTACATAATACCGAGTCCCAAAAAGGGGCCCTAAAAGGGGTCGAGACCCCGTGATGTCCGCTTCATCTTGCGCTCCGCCTTCGACAGCCTGTCGAAGTCCGAAAATTAGGTCAAACATGACCAAGAATCCTCAAAACTTGGTCAAGAGCCAACAGGCCCCCAACACTCACATGTGACTTGTCTCGAGTCACTCTGATCTGATTAGTTCTGCTTCAAAATCCTCGAGATTGGCTCAAGTTTCTTCGACTTGTTGCCGTTCTAGGACCTCTTGTTCAGTGAACTCTTGTATGACTGCTTCATTGATAGGTCCCTCTAGGTGCTTTTCATCTGTAGTGACGACTTGCTCCAGTTTCGCTCCTCACCCTTCGATCTCTGTGAACAGTTGGTAAGCCTCATCCTATATAGGTTTGAGCCTCTGAGTTACTTCCATAACTTTTCTCTGAATAGTGTGGACCTGCTACTGGGCAGTGCACTGCTCTTGGGACCGCTTCATTTTTTCCACAGCTGACAGGGGCTTCAAATGACCCTACAAGCATTTGAGAAATGGGCCATTGACTTCGTGGGACCTATTAACCCACCAGGGAAGTGCACAGGAGAAAGGTACATAATCACTGTGACAGAGTACTTGACTAGATGGGCCAAAGCAAGAATAGTTAAGGACTGTAGTGCCACTACAACTGCACACTTCATATTTGATGACATCATAACCAGGTTTGGATGCCCGAACATCCTTATGAGCGATCAAGGTACACATTTCATCAATAAAACAATTGAAGATTTGATTGAGGAGTTTGCAATCCATCATCAGAAGAGCACACCTTACCACCCACAAGCGAATGGGATAGTTGAAGCATTCAACAAGATCTTCGAGACTGCACTAACGAAGAATTGCAGTGTGAACAAGGATGACTGCGATTTACGAGTACCAACAGTATTATGGGCCTATAGAACCACTTGCAAGAAATGACCATGCAGACCCCCTTCAAGTTGGTGTATGGTCTCGAAGCCATTATCCCAATGGAATATTTGGTACCTATCTTAAGAATTGCTACCTTTACAGATATGGATGACACTGGGACTGTTCGAGAGACGCTTGCGTAGTTGGTTGAACTGGAAGAAGATCGATTCATTGCAGGATTTCACCAGCAGGTTCAGAAGGAAAGAGAGAAGGCCTACCATGACCGACACATCAAGAAGAAGGTATTTAAGAAAGGTGATCTAGTCCTGGTATATGATAATAAGTTCATGAAACATCCTGGGAAGTTCAGAATGCATTGGCTTGGGCCATATGAGGTTGCCTATGTTACATAAAGAGGAGCTGCGTAGTTGAAGACTTTGAATGGAGAATGGAAGGAAGGTTTGGTGAATGAGAGTTGGTTGAAATTATATTATGACAACCATATGCCTCGTAGCTCTTAGTAAAAGCATGAGGAAAAGGGCCTAGGTACTAGGTGCAGTTGAAACTAGGTACCAGACACAGAAAAGACAGTCTGCACAAGGAAGGAAGGGAGGACTAGAGATGGAAGCAAAAGCTTCAGTCTGAAGTCAAAGTAAAACAAGAAGTTGAGATCTGAAGTGCCTCAGGATGAGTCACATGTGAGTGTTGGGGGCCTGTTGGCCCTTGGTTACGGAATCTAGCAAAGATCAAGGAAGAAAAAGTAAAATGCGAACTACGTGGAAGACACAACGACTCTTACTGGGTCGAAGTAAGCAAAAGAGCAGAAAAGATGGAGCGTAGTAAGAGAAAGCAAGACATTGGATGAGGATATTGAGGATGAAATATAATCAAGGAAGATGGATTGGTGGACAACTCAACAAGAGGAAAAATCTAGTTTAGTTTAGAGAAATTTCTGTTTTCAGCACAATAGTTCAGTGGGAGTTACACTAGTTTAGTGGGAGCTAATTGACTAGTTCTATTTTAGATTTTCTAATCTTAGACCATCACTATTATGCATGCATTCCTAATTATAATATGTCATTTCCTATATGAGTGAAGATCACTCACTCATTGATAAGATCATAATAGACATTGATTCTCATTATTCATTGTGTATCTCTCTTCCTTTTCTTGATAAACTTTGTTTGTGTATGATTTAGATAGGTCTCTTGTGCAGGTTTCTTTGAAACACTGACATGGCCCACTGTGAATCATAGATAGTCACTAAAGACACCAAACAGGCTGATAAAAAAACTCAAAGACTCGCCTAAAACCCTTTCAGAAGTAAACACAAGAAATCTTCAAAAAGACAAGCAAACTGACATCTAACCCAAGCTATGACTGTAAAAATAGAGACACTGGACTCTATCAAGAAACCCTGAGAAGTAAAACCTCAATCAAGAAATAGGATGGATGCCTTTTTTTCAAAAATAGTGTTTTGAAATAGGTACGCTAATGTTGTTTCAACAACCTACGTATGTACGCGGGCTGCTTACTAGACAAGGCGCGTATGTACGCGAGATGAACCACTGTAGGGCATGTACACCTTTTTAATTTCTCAAAAAAAGAAATAAAGAAAACATAATGATAGGGCAGGGAGAACTGGTATGACACCAACAGGTGACCAAAATCCCTTAAAAGACTCAATAGACTCAATCAGAAACTTGAAAGGTACAAGAAAACAAATCAAACACCCAAAAAATCCCCTAAAACCCTAAAGGCTTCATCGGTATGGTCGCCAATTCTGCTAGCGGGAAAAACCCCCTATGGCTGTTATCACTGAAATTTTATCCGCAAATGGTTACAAGAATCCAGCATCGTCAAACAGTTATGACGTCACCCATGGACCAAAATTACCACAAAAGCATTTCCAAAAGGTCCAAAACTGTACAACCAGTGATAAAATTAAAGTGCGCTATGACTACACAAGGCGCGCGCACATGCGCGATTCAGAACCGCAAGAAAAGCGCACATTCGCACGATGCACGAATGTGGTCCCTAAAAGCCGCGCACATCTAAGAATGACGCATTTATGAGATTGGTCGACCTCCCACCCACTTCTGGTTCAACTTCCAAGTTGATTTGACACCCAAATCTGGACTGGATCCAACTGGGTGGCTGGTCAAAGACCTAAAAATGCCCTAATTAGCCTCTTTTCACACTACAAGCTGGTTGCACAATACCTCAAAGAGGTGCTATAAAACAAGGCCATGGGTGCACTTCATTTTCAAGGAATTCAATAGCAAAGTTATGCTGCTACTATTCTCTTGAGGAATCCTCTATTCTCATCAAGAGTATACTAGCACCATTACATTGGGCAATCCATCTCACCTCTTGAGTGGATTATCTTGGAATTCTTTCACCATTTTCATTCAAAGTTGTAAGAAGAGCTTATTTGTTGGGGTCCAAGAGCCCTCCCTTGGAGGAAGAAGGGACTCATAGTCCTCTTTCTTCTTGGTGTTTTCTTTCACTGATATAAACCTTGCCATTGGTGACATGAGTCTTATTGTCTTTTGCTCTTATGTCCTTATGCTCAATTAGTTTAGTTGTTATTTTATTTCTTAGTTTATTTCTTAGTTGTTCTTTTATATTTCTTTCTCTAACCCTTTTCCTTTACAGCTGTCCTGCTTAGCAAACCCAACTAAGCTTGTAAGCACCTCTGTTTTTCTCATCTAGGTGGCAAAAGAGGCACAACAGATTTTCGACTCCATTGGTGAAAGGTATCAATTTCCTACCCCATTTGTAGTTTTATATCTCTTCTTTTGGTTTATTTAACCTGTAGGTGCATTAACTGGCCCAAGCCGACCTGCAAAACATCCAATTCCAAGTTGACTTGAGAGAATTCCATCCAGAATTTTCTTCACGACCGTGTGTCAGTTGTGCACGGGTTTTTTGGCCGATAGACATGCATCGTGCGCACATGCACTAAAACCACAGTTCTGTTCTGCGCACCTGTGCCCATAAGCCCGTTTCGGTCTGCGCACAGGCGCTCAATGCGCCTCTATCTACAATGAGACCCACGCACCTGTGAAGAAAAATACACATTGTAAGGTTTTTTGTGATTTGGGAAGGCCCCTAGCCTTCTTAAAAGTGATTTCATGCATGTTGTAAGCTGCACCAGACTTAGTTCCCTCTTCATATAAAGGAATTGGTCAAAACACATAGGCACTTAGGGGGTTTAAAATTATTATTTCCTCTTTTGCTTTGACTAAAAAAATTATAAGTTGGAATCATTTGTAATCACATAAAACTTGCATTGGGACTAGAAGTTGGATAACAATCGCTTAGTGTGCTCTTCTCTCGTGCTTCCAAGCGACCTTGAGAATCAGAAAAAGATTGTAGGACAATTTCATCTCCCTTAAAAAGACTACAACCTTTAGGAGAGGAAAACAACCCCTCTCGGGACTCCTCTTAGTTTATTTTTCAAACACATCTTAAGATTGTAACGGGCCCATACATGCCCACATGCTACAAAAATAGGATAGTGTTGAAATTTAATTTCTGAGATTAAATCACTAGGGAAGTTTAAAGGTTTTGTAACGGGCCCATACATGCCCACATGATCACAATCTAGGATAGTTTCAAAGCTTTTCTTAGATTAAATTACAATAGGGAGTTAAAGAAATAGTAAAGGACCCACATGTCCACATGCTAGTTTCCTAGGGACTTTTGAATTACACAAGGTTGTACCAAAGGCATTTAGTTAATTAGGTAATCAACACTTGTAAGGACCAAGCGAAGTCCACATGCAGCAAGGTGACACCTAATTCATTAAAACATTTGCACACTTTCACTCATTCACACACAAAAGTCACTTATCACTCACATAGTTTTCTTCTTGAAACGTGGAGATCAAAGTAAGTTTCCTCCAAAGGGATTCCGAAACACCCCACCCTTTTCTTAACAAAACTATCCACTCCCATTTAATTTCAACGAGGTTGGTTCACACCCCCAATCTCTCAAACAATCACATCTAAATTTTTTCTAAAAACTCACTAAGTTTTCCTCCACAAGAGGTGCCAAAAGAATTTTTTTAGTCTAGGTAGGATTTCGGGGATATGCATCCAAATAACTTCTTGTTATCTGGTTCTCACATTGTCAAAACAATAGAAGTTGTCAAATAGGGAACTGAAAATCCTCCATGTCAAGTTTTCCTAATACCATAAGGCAGGGAGATACCCGTGAAGGGTTGAAGGCCGAGGTTTGGTTGTTCTGTGCGCCCCTCCTTGAGGCACCCACCTCTTGTATGGGATCCTACCTGTTATCACCCTATAAGTTATAGGATGAACTGGTGACTGGAATATTATATATCTCTAGTGTCTTTGTTGACAAATGATTTTTCATTCTGCAAATAATTTGAGAAAAGAAAGAAAAAGAAAAGAAAAAGAAAAAAAGAAAGAAAAAGAAAAGAAAAGAAAAAGAAAAGAAAAAGAAAAAAAGAAAGAAAAAGAAAAGAGGGCATAAAAGAATTTCAATAAAGCCCCATGCAATAATAGTAACTTGGTCCATACCTTTCAAGCATGGCCAAGTTCTCTTTAAATTGATGTTGATAGGGTTAGTGAATAAGTTTGGTTAAATCGTTTAATCTTAGCCAAAGTGTCTAGGTTAGATTAGTGAATAAATCTTTCCAGACTGTTTAAGATTGGTCAGATAGCCCCAGGGTAGAGTAAATTCTTAACCCAACAGTTTAATCTGGGTTAATTGTCATAGAAAACTAGGTTAGAATATAGGCTAGTGTCTTTACTTCAATAAAACCATCTTGATGATCAATGTTACACCATGATTTGGATACCTAAAAGGTTGTTTGACTAACCCCTTGGTGGTGTAGACATGAAAAGCCTTGGGAAAAAACCCGTGAAATGCACTTATCCTAAGTTTCTCGGCGCATGTATTTTTCGTTACCTCACTTATGCTCTGTTCATATATCAATGGTCCAGATGATTGCACCCAGATCTACGGTGAACAGATCTTTCCGGACCCCCCCGACCGTTCTATATATAACGGAGGGGGGGGGGGTCCGGAATTGCTGATAAGACCCATGCGCATCTGGACGGCTCAGTTTTAAGCACGCAGATCTACGATCAATATTGGATTCCGGACCCCCCCGTCTGTTCTGCCTTTAATGGAGGGGGGGGTCTGGAATGTGTGATAAAGAACACGCCCAGATCCACGGCCAAGAAGCAAGCACACAGATCAACGACTCAAGGTGTTTTTCGGACCCCCCTTGACTGATCTGCTTTTAATTGAAGGGGGGGGGGTCCGAAATGGAATATTTCCTCTGGCGGGCCCCTATCTATACGTGGCATCAATCTACCGGTCCCAAGTCCCATTGCCTCCTACTGATTGACATACCTTCGTCACCTCTTGATGTCATCATCCACCTTTCCCAAAAGAGTCACGTCCCATAATTTCTATCAGTCCTTCCCCCCCATTCGCTCATGGAAAGCCCCCTCACCATGATTTTTACCCCAATCGATAACTGCCACTTCACCCATCTGTATCCCTTAGTCACCGTCACCCGCCATCTCACACTCTAAGTGATCCGTTGGCCATTTATTACTGGATAACCTATCTGTTAACCACCTGACCTGTCTTTCGCGCCCAACGAACACCCGTTTACTCAAAACTACCCTTATTCTTCCTACTTTCACCATTTACCCACTCATCGCACCAGAGAAATTCACACCGTTTTCTCCTCCGTCACAGTCAGTTTCCCCCATCCACAGTCTCCCCCGCTAACATTGTTTTTCTTGCAGGTATTGTTGCAGTAATGGCACCAAATTCAAAAACAAGTAGAAGGAGAGGAGAATCCATTTCTCCCACCTCCTGTCGACCTTGACAGGATCCCACTGGCCGAAAAAGATCGATTAATCGCAGATATAAAGTGCGATTTCGATTTCGCAGACCTTCAGTCGTGGCTCAAGGAAGTTTTCCTGGACCATTGTGATGAAATTGGACTATGGGAGTCCAACTTACCCCTATATCTATTTCCTCAGATTCACCCTTTTCCATAGTTTTCCCTCAAGTGCCAAGCCCACTACATTCCCGAGCAAAGAGCCGTCGTTTCCTCATCTGGAGAAATTCTGTTCCTCATCATGCCTAAATCCATCGACCAAATGATGAAAATCCCTCGAGCTGACTCTGCATCACCTTTCAACCTTGAAATTCTCGCAGAATTATACCAGAAAATGACCTTCCCCCAAAGAGCTCAAATATTTGAGCTTTTCCTCCCACCATCCGCTCAATTTCCCTCCACAAATCCCCCTTATCCTTCTTCCATGTTTTCGACCAAAGGAAACTAGATCATCTCGTCCCTATGCACCTTGTTGGGATACTATTCAGATCAGTGGGTAGATGAACCCATTCTGGGATTTTTATCCATTTTCTCCACCGATGAGAAGCCCACTACCTAGTTCAACTTCAGCACATTCCTGGCGAACAATATTCATGAACAGTTTGTTAATTTCACCATGGAAGGCATGTTCCGGTACTCTTCCATACTGGCGTATTTGTTCATTTTCTTCCAAGTGGACAAATTTTCTTTTTCCATGCAGAATATGGATGGAGATGGTGGACCCCAGGCAGTGACCGCATGGACCTCCTTACTCAAGCATAACTCCACAGAGTTCAGTTTCAAGGATTTCATCGATCAATTCTACCACCCAATGGTAAGTATGCTTAGCAGCAGGCCCGAGCCTAGGATAAATGATGAAATTCAGAGGATCCTACATCTCTCGTATCACACAAAGACAGGTGATTGGTATTTATACCAAAATCACACTAAGATCAGAGTATATGGGTGCGAGTTGGCACCGTATAAGTTGCCCAAATATCTTCTTGTCAGAATTTTTTCCCTGGAGTACATAAGGCAGATGATAAACTCTGATGACATTCACTTCGTGTCACTAAAGAAAAAGCAACAGCTCAGAATCAAAGGGTAGATTGACTCTTTCATTTGAAACAATGATGGCTCTGGAGAAGAATCAGACAGACTGCTGAAGGAAATGAAGTTCTTCATGAGTTTCCCATGGCATTACGATCCATGTGGGATTATCTCTGAGATGAGGGTGAAAAATAAGAACATCCCATATGTCCACGAATCTACGCCTGAAGTCGAGAAATTTGCAAACAAGACAGTATGGGAATCTAACACTTTGGTCAAAGCAGAACAACAGGATTCCCGGGCCACTGTATCACAAACAACCACACCACAGGTTCCGAAAGACAAAAGGCCTAGGCAAGATTTATCTCTGCCTGTCACTGAGGTGTCGTCAGAAGAATTCCAATTGCATACCAAGACGTCTAAAACCATTTCATCTCCTGACCCGACTAGGGAAAAGGAAGTCCCGTCTACTATAGTGACCAAGGTTGATAGGCCACCCCTCAGTGCAAGCCTCCAGCATATCATAACCTCAGCGTTTCCGAAGAAATCTACAGATTCTCCATCGACCACCCATCCAGGAAAGGTAGGACCGAAGCTGAGCATATTTGAAAAATATGATCTGATCAAGAAAAGGAACTAGACCCTGACCAACAACACTTGCACCCAGTTCTGGAAGCAGACGTCGACTGCACAACATAGGCTACTATCGGCATTTGACACCGAGAAGGGAAGAATGAATATGGCATTCCTCCTAGCGCAAGTGCCAGATCCAAAGGTAATCACTGATTACAATAGGGCCACCTTTGAATTCTAGACTAAGGATGTGCATCCGTCCGATCAGATGGATTCGCACAAACAAATAGGGGAAATGGTCTTCTATACGCTGGCACATGCTTCCACTACTGTGTCCAAATTGCAAGTGTCCCTGAACAACGTCCAAACATAGTTGAAGTTGGATAAGATATCGTCCTTTGCCAAGGACAACAGGATCAAGACTTTGGAGGAATTGGTTCTTAAGATTGGGTACGATCCCTCGAACGTGAAGGCAGTCGAGGAGATGATTAAAAAGAAAAATGTAGACATAGCCTCCTTAAGGAAACAATTGAAACTCCCGCCCACAGAGGATTCATAGGTGAAGGAAATAACAGAGACGGAGGGAGAAAAAGATGAGATGCTCAAACTAATTATGGAGCAGAATGCACAACTAAAGGAAATGGAAGCTGAGATGGAGAAGATGGTAAAAGAGAAAGAACAACTGAAGCCAATGGAATTCATTCCATTGAGTGCAGTTCCACTTTCAGGAGTGAGCACTGCATCAGTAGCATAAGTCCCATCGACAAATCCACTGACATCTCTGGAAAAGACAACTGAATTGGCTAAGTCTATGGAAAAGATGAACTTGCAGGAAACAGAGATCAACAGACTCAAAAAGGAGATTTAGAACCTTCAGGAAGTCAAATCTTCCTTTCAGATTAGCCTCTCCAAGGAAAAGAAGGTGTCAGACTAGCTCAAACAAGAGTTACAATAGCTCCAGAATCAAACAGTGGCAGGTAAAACTTTGGCCGAGGTTAAAGAAAGTGTATGGACAGACATCACCAAGTCCATGAACAAGATATGGCCCATGATACAGATAATGTTTCAGCAGAATGAATTGGTGCAGAGAAGCAAACAAGCCATTGAGAAGATCAGATCAGAATTGGGAGAGATTCCAACACAGGCTAATGAAATCATCAAGTTCCTAAATTCTAAGACTAGGGAGGAGCTGGAAGAGCTGAAAATTGAAGATAGAACAGAGACCATCCTCGAGGTCAAAAGAGTTTTGACCAAGAGAGGATTAATGATTCAACTGGAAGAAAAGGTTCAGGCCATGGACCTAGGGGTACAAATATTTTTTAGTAAGATTGAGGCTCTACAGAAGAAAGGTCTTCCTGGTCTGAAGGTAATCAATGACAAATTGATGACACTCCCTGACTACAAAAAGAGACTGATCGATGTGGCTAAGGATAGTTCAAATTTTGTAGAAATTCAAGGTGGCATCATTGGCAAGGCATTTCTAGATGCACTTCAGTGGGACATCAATATTCAGCATGAGATTCGATACATCTTCATCACCAAACCTACCTTCGCCAAGTACACAGAAATGGACGAAGTTTATCGAAGGCTACTCAAAGTCAATGTGCCCAGTCATCTTCAATGGGAGGAACTCTGTGATCTGATCGAGTAGCTGATGAGATGTCCTAGCCCAGTCATTTTTCCAGTCAGATGAGGTCGTGCAGAAGCCTCACCAACGACCCACCCAGAAATCAACATGCAGTTACGACACATCATCAAGCAGTTCCTAGATTTTTGTAATTTGTTAAGTTAGTTAGGCTAAAAATAGATTTAGCACGTCCTGGTCTTTGATGATAGGATTGTTTGTAATTTTGAATTATAAATACTTCATCTTTCGAAGTATTGAGGGTTGTTGATCTTCAGGTCCTGAAGTTATCAGACTGTAATATTTTTGAAGAGATCTCCCATTAATACAAAAAGACATTTTACAGGATTCTTGCGTGTATTCACTGGTGATGTTTTTCTCTCTAAGTTAAATGTTATTCTCGCTTTGTTATCACATTGTTTTCTAAATCTAATCTTTAGGAGTAACAAACGTTGCAGGATTTATCTCGTATACCCTGTTTCTGACTCAAAAGATTTAAGTGTTTATCTTCTCATTTTACAATAAAGAAATTCTTAACTGCTTCTTTGTTGTTATTGTCTTTCTCATCTTTTCTGCTATTCCTCATTTAGGCTACTAAAGAATCTAGTGATTATATTATCTTGCCTTGTGAAAGGTTCCTTTGTTT
The DNA here is from genome assembly GCA_032191745.1 of Picea mariana. NCBI lineage: Eukaryota > Viridiplantae > Streptophyta > Pinopsida > Pinales > Pinaceae > Picea > Picea mariana. The sequence continues at coordinate 73,998 of JASDQU010100039.1, read as the reverse complement.
TTCTGGTTTGGATTTCATCTTTACGACACAGACCCCATAGCCCAATGGATGTGTAAACTATCTCAACCAACTCGAAAAACACTGCGACAACTAAACCAACTTATTTATTTATCTAGCCTAATATTTAAAAATTTGAAACATATCTAAATCATATAGAGAGATCCCTCTCTGAAGTTGGAAGGGCTAGATCCCAGCTTCAAAAGCGGTTGGATAAAGTTACCTCTCGTAGATCTCTTCTTCCTAACAACCTCTTGGGAATTTACAGAGCGTTAACATAGTGGCGACTCCACTCGGGAACAACAAAACTAAAATTTATAGCTTCACGTTTTCTTTTCCCTAGAAGAAAATTTTGTTCCTGAAATATTGAAAATTTGAGAAGAAAGTAATGTTTAGGGGTTGATTAAATTTTGTACATATTATTTTCAGACTCGTAAAACTAAAAAGTATATATATAAAAATCAAAAATAAATCTGGCTCCCAAGAAAGTTTATACTCGATCTCATCCAGACGTAGAACCTGCAATAGTAACAGATAACCCAGAACAATTGCTCAGGAAAAAGACCGTAGCTGAAGGCTCAGTAAGTCATACTCCCTTTCATAAGTCCCTTTCCTTTTCAGGGGAGCTCGTTACCTTTCAAAACCCTGACTTTGACACCCTTTCCAAACAAAGCCTGGTTAGGAAAAGATCCGATAGTTTTGTGACTGAAATCATTTTGGACTCAACCGTTTTGCAACCTCGGACTCCTGAAGTTCTATCTCCCACTGCTAAAGCACAAACCACTCCCTTGGGGCTAGCCATTCCCTCCTTGTTCTCGTCTTCATTCGCTACCTCGCTTATCATCCAGTTTGTTATCCCACCTCCTCCACCTATCATGGCAGCCATATACGCTCCCTTGGTGTTGGCCGTGCCTCTTCACGCTATGCCCCAAGACTATCAAATGAGACTTCCACAGTTCGATGGAATAGGACCTTTGAACGCCCAACAACATGTTGATAAAATGAATGATTATTTTGACCTGCATGAAGTAGATGAGGCTAACGTTCAAATGAGATTGTTTGCCCAAAGTTTGACATGTGACGTTAAGAAATGGTATAAAGGTTTACGTGCCGCCTCAATCCTTGACCTTACCGCATTTCAAAGGAGTTTTCTAGACAGATGGGAGGTAAAGAAAATCCCTCTCCAAATATTGTCAGAATACGGAAATATTAGAAGAAATCAAGGTGAGACAGTACAAGATTACTGCACTCGTTTCAATAACCTGTACAACGCAATCCCAGCCGAAATCAAACCTCCACAGGGTTTTTCATTGATAAAATTTCATTATGGTTTTGACGCCGACATGTCATACCAACTAAGGGAAATAAATTCTACCACCTTGGAAGACATGCAGAAAAGTGCAATAAGTGTGGAGGCCAATTTGTTGGCAAAAAGGGCACGATAGAGGTAAGAGAGGAGAGTCACAATTAAAGAGGAACCTTCCACATCAACCTTATATTCCAAATTGGATTCCTTGGCCATAACAATGGAAAGAATGATGGAAAGAATTACTGTGTCAGAAAGAAATCCTCCAAGAGAAAACCCACCAGCGCCTCAAGTTCGGAATCCTAACTTCAGGAGAAACCCTCCTCAAATCAGACAGAGAGATCCTAGGGATGAAAGAGAGCAGAGAGGTCTGGATCAACAGATCAGACCTCTCCTACAAGAAAATTATGCTGATGAAGGAGAGGAAGCGATTGAGGAAGTAGAGGATACTCACATAAATCTCATGGGCATTCACAATAACGAAGCTATTTTCCTTACCCAAGAAGAGAAATAACTTTTTCTTCTCAATCAAACAAAAGTAAGTGAAGAAGCTGAATATGATGAACAACAGGCATTCGAAAATGCCATTTTGGAGGTATACCGGCAGTACAATCTGCGAAGTAAAAAGACAGAAGGGAGTTCCCCAAAAAAGACGATTGAAACAAAGAAGGTAGTCGAAATCAAAAAAGCCTCTGAACCATCTGTCGAGAATATTCCTTAGAAGAGCACTGCCAAAGTTCTCGTGAAGAGAAACCTTACTATTCCTAAAAGATCGCCACAGCCTAAGGTTTCATCATCTAATCAACCAAGTACTTCTGGCCAGAAGAAGGTGGTAGACAAACCAGAATTGATGAGCCAAAGCAGAGCCCCTACACCTTTCAACCTCGAAGGGGAATTAGCCAAAGTAAAAATTCTCATTCCACTTTCCGAGTTGATGAACAAAGCTTATCGTTCACAAGTGATTAAAGTGCTGACCATCGAACCTGATATAGGTATGAAGGCCTTAACCGTTGGATTAACAAATCATTCAGAGACTGTGAACCTTACAGATGATCAACCTGAACTTCTGTTCGGACCTGAAGTAGATGGCCAAGCTGATAATGGTGCTGTCGCTCCTTTTTACATCAGTCTAAATATACATGACCTGATCTTGCATAATGCTATGTTGGATTYGGGTGCTTGCCATAATCTGATGCCTAAAGTAGTGATGGAGAAACTGGGACTGGAGGTCACCAGACCTTACAAGGATTTACACTCATTTGACTCCAGTAAAGTTAGATGTATTGGTTTGATCAAAGATCTGTGTATCACTCTAGTTCAGATTCCTACAAAGAGCATGGTCATGGATGTAGTAGTTGTAGACATCCCCCCTAAGTACGAAATGTTTCTATCCTGGTCTTGGGGGGATAAATTGAGAGGTACCCTGCAGCTGGATATGTCGTATGCCACTATCCCAGTTTTCGGGCAACAAAGAAGGCTATATAGAGAAACATTGATGAAATACATGGTCTGTAGCCAAGAAAAACCACACAAATATCCTCTTTACTCCGTGCATTCTGATTAGATTCTTTTATCCTGTATAACGATGGTGACATAGGAGAGAAAAAAACTCAGCTGAGAGAGGATACATCTGGTCCGGATGAAGGCCAAGAAATCATCGAGGTAGAAAGAAAGTAAAACGTGATAACTGAAGAATTACTGGTAGATTTCTGGAGCATGGATTTTGATGGAGAAGTAAGCAAAGAAGGAGCCGGAGCGGGAGTTTGGCTGCACAATCACAAAACCAGGTATTCAGAAAACCATTCTTACAAATTAAATTTCTAATGCACTAACAATATTGTCGAGTATGAAGCCTTGATGCTCGGTCTGAAACTTTTGAAAAGAGTTGGTGCCAAACAGATTATGGTAAGAGGTGATTCTGAGTTAATAATCAAGCAAATTAAAGGTGAGTATGCTGCGAAACATCCCTGTCTTAGAGCTTATAGGAATGCTGTTCTTGATGCCCTTAGATGTTTCACTGAAGTTGATTTGCAGGTAATGCCTAGGGGACAAAATATTTTGGCAGACGGAATGGCTACATCAGCAGCCACATGTAAAATTCTTTTCCATTCGACTCGCCCATATACGGTAGAAGTAAAGTGCAGACCAACCGTCCCCGACAATATCAGGTACTGGCAAGTGTTTGGTAATGATGATCAAATTGAAGACTTTCTACAGTGTAAAAATGATTTTGAATGTACAAATATAGATTTAGAGAACGAAGATGAAAATGTAAATAGATCTGATTTCGAAAATGATAGTGTAAATAGCGTAGATTCAGGAGAGTTAGGCGATGATGAGATGGAGACTGATATTTTGTATTTGAAAAGTAATGTTTTACCTAGGGGTCTAGTTCCTTTAGAGGACTTGTTTGATTTTAACGACGTAGCCAAAAAACCAAAAATTGAAGCCAATGGACAAGAAGTAGAAGATTTTAATATAGGGACCGAAGAGAAACCCAGGATGGTCAAATTGTCCAAATCATTACCCCCTGAGAAAAAACTCAAATACATTGAGTTGTTCAAGGAATATTTAGATGTTTTTGCNCGTAGCCAAAAAACCAAAAATTGAAGCCAATGGACAAGAAGTAGAAGATTTTAATATAGGGACCGAAGAGAAACCCAAGATGGTCAAATTGTCCAAATCATTACCCCCTGAGAAAAAACTCAAATACATTGAGTTGTTCAAGGAATATTTAGATGTTTTTGCCAGGGGTTATGAGGATATGAAAGCTTATGATACCAGCATCATACAACATAGGATTCCAATAAAAGAAGACCAAAAACCGTTCAGACAGAAACTTAGGAGAATCAATCCCAAGTTACTCCCCCTGATAGAAAAAGAAATCAAAAAAATGTACGATGCCAAAATCATAGTCCTGTTGCGTTTTTCCAAATGGGTCTCAAATTTGGTCCCAACACGTAAGAAACCTGGGGAAATCAGGCTGTGCATTGATTTCCGAAATCTGAATAAGGTCTCCCTAAAAGATAATTACCCCTTGCCAAAAATGGACCACATACTACAAAGGGTAGTCAGATCCAGTTGAATCGCTTTGTTGGATGGATTCTTGGGTTATAATTAGGTCTTCGTTCACCCAAATGACCAAGACAAAACCACTTTCACTACACCATGGGGCACTTTCATGTATGTGAAAATTCCTTTCGGTTTGATGAACGCTAGAGCTACTTTCCAGAGAGCGATGGACATCGCCTTTGTGGAAGAGTTAGGTAAATTTATCGTCGTCTATATGGACGATGTAACCGTGTTTTCCCAGTCTGATCATGTGCACCTGAGACATCTCAGACGAGTCTTTGAGAAATGCAGGAGATTTGGGATTTCTTTAAATCCTAAGAAGAGCCTTTTCAGACTAGAGGAAGGCAAACTGCTAGGGCACATCATCTCCAAGGACGGAATCAAAATAGACCCCAGCATAATCGAGGCCATACAAAAATTAGAACACCCAAGAAACATCAAAGAATTATAGTCTTTTATCGAGAAAATAAACTTTCTATGAAGATTCATACCCAATCTGGCTGAGCTCCTCAGAAACATTACAAATATGTTAAAAAAGGATGTAAAAATAAAATGGGACACCGAGTCCAGGCAGTCTTTCAAACAAGTCAAACGAGCACTCACACAGGCCCTCGTTTTGATCAGTCCTGAGTTTACCAAGGATTTCTATATTTTTTCTTTCGCTTCCGAACATACCATTGCAGTGGTATTACTACAAAAGAAGAAATAAGGGTATGAACAACCCATAGCCTTCTTCAGTAAAGCGTTAAGAGATGCTGCTTTGAACTACAAGATGATGAAGAAACAAGCTTTTGCCTTGGTAAAAGCCATAAAAGATTTTAGAGTCTACATTCTCCATTCCCACACCATTGCATATGTTCCGAATGTGGTAGTAAAAGACATTTTGACACAGGACAATCCAGACGGAAGAAGAGGAAAATGGATTGCTGTCATTTTAGAATATGACATAGAGATTAAGCCTACGAAACTAATTAAAGGTCAAGGCCTAGCAAAATTAATGGCTGAATCAAATTTCCATGCTCTTGACATTAATTTCTTAGCCGCAACAGATGAACAGGGCGAGACGGCGACTCCAAGCGTGAGAGAGGTATTTCTCAACTCTCCATGGTACGTAGACCTTATATTTGTTTTACATAATTTACAAGCTCCCCCTGGTTTGACTAATACTAAAGCTAGATTTTTGAAGTTGAAAGCATTAAAATTTTGTATTCTAGAAGGCAATCTGTATTGGAAAGATCTTGGAGGTATTCTGTTAAACTGTTTATTGAAAGATGAAGCTGAAAAAGTGTTACAAGAATTTCATGCAGGAGAATGTGGTGGCCATCTGAACTGGAAGGTCACAACCAACAAAATACTCAGAGCTGGATTCTATTGGCCCACCCTATTCGCTGATGTACATCATAAAGTGAATTCATGTCATAAATGTCAGCTGTTTGAAGGAAAAAGGAAACTCCTCCCTCTACCCCTGAAACCGATCTCAGTTGAAGCCCCTTTCCAACAATGGGGATTGGACTTCATTGGAGAAATACACCCCCCTTCTTCAGGCCAGCACAGGTGGATTCTCACTGCCACAGATTATTTTACAAAATGGATCGAAGCAGTACCAAGCAGGCAAGCCACTGATTCCGTTATTATTAAATTCCTTGAAAATAATATCTTGTCTCTCTTTGGATGTCCTAGAAAGATTATAACTGATAATGCAACTGCTTTTCGATCGAAGAAACTCATGGATTTCTGCAACTAGTATCACATTGGTTTGGGGCATTCCATAGATTACTACCCTCAAGGGAATGGGTTGGCGGAATCTTCAAACAAAACCTTGGTAAACATCATCAAGAAGACGTTGCAGCAAAACAAGAAGTCGTGGCATAACAAGTTGGTGTTCGCATTATGGGCTGATAGACTGACCACCAAAAGGTCAATCAGTATGTCACCATATCAGCTGGTTTATGGAACATAAGCAGTTTTTCCCACTTCCTTAGGAGTCCCCATCATGAAATTGCTTCAAGACATACAAGCTGAGCCAAATGACTCACAGAGAATGATCAATCAGATGATTCATTTGCGGTAGTCTAGGGAAGAAGTATTCAACAAGACTCAGGTAGTCCAAGAAAGCATCAAGAAGATTTTCGACAAAAGAACCAAGGAAGATGATTTTGAGCTAGGAGATTTGGTGCTGAGATGGGATGCCAGAAATGAAGACAAGGGAAAGCATGGAAAATTTGATAGTCTATGGAAGGGACCATTCACGATTCAAGCATTAAGAGGAAACAACACTTTCTTGCTAAACAACGTTGATGGGATAGATCTGCTAGGAGGACCTGTAAATGGCAGAATGCTCAAGCATTATGTACCGCCTTAGTAGAGACTCGAGTTTTCACTCTCCATTGTACATACCATCTTTATTGTTCACCTGCATTTTCTGAGTGAATAACTTTAGTCAGCTGGTTGAAGCCCGAAGAGAAGGCCCTAAGCCGCTGACCACTGTTCTTCCTTTTTTTTGAGAATAAAACCAATTAATCAACGAAGGCGACTAGGCAGAAATTTTCAGAACGTCAGGAACCAAGATTCTTGGCACTTCACAGGGAAAGTACCATCCCTAGGTGGAACCGCTGTTATCACCCTATAAGTTATAGGATGAACTGGTGACTGGAATATTATCTATCTCTAGTGTCTTTGTTGACAAATGATTTTTCATTCTGCAAATAATTTGAGAAAAGAAAGAAAAAGAAAAGAAAAGAAAAAAAGAAAGAAAAAGAAAAGAAAAGAAAAAGAAAAGAAAAAGAAAAAAAGAAAGAAAAAGAAAAGAGGGCATAAAAGAATTTCAATAAAGCCCCATGCAATAATAGTAACTTGGTCCATACCTTTCAAGCATGGCCAAGTTCTCTTTAAATTGATGTTGATAGGGTTGGTGAATAAGTTTGGTTAAACAGTTTAATCTTAGCCAAAGTGTCTAGGTTAGATTAGTGAATAAATCTGACCAGACTGTCTAATCTTGGTCAGATAGCCCCAGGGTAGAGTAAATTCTTAACCCAACAGTTTAATCTGGGTTAATTGTCATAGAAAACTAGGTTAGAATATAGGCTAGTGTCTTTACTTCAATAAATCCATCTTGATGATCAATGTTACACCATGATTTGGATACCTAAAAGATTGTTTGACTAACCCCTTGGTGGTGTAGACATGAAAAGCCTTGGGAAAAAACCCGTGAAATGCACTTATCCTAAGTTTCTCGGCGCATGTATTTTCCATGCCCTCACTTATGCTCTGTTCATATATCAATGGTCCGAATGATTGCACCCATATCTATGGTGAACAAATCTTTTCGGACCCCCCTGACTGTTCTATCTTTAACGGAGGGGGGGGGGG
>JASDQU010100039.1:42601-53701 GCA_032191745.1 Picea mariana | reverse complement strand
GTAACTAGTTGTTTTCCAACATGTTTGACAGTGGTTGGAGGTTTGGATCCTTGCTTAATTTTCTTCTTCGTATTCTTCCTTTTCTTCTTCTTCTTATTCACCGGGTTACTGGCTTCAGTACTTTCACCCGAAGAAGAAGATGAAATGGAAGGCGACATTGCAAGCGAAGAAGGTGAAGAAGGTGAAGGATCAACATGAGGTTGATGCTCTTGGGGGGAAGTGCTTGTGATTGAAGCACTAATTGCATTTGGGATTACCTGAGTGGAAAACAACCATACCGGTAATCCAATTGTCAGACCTGGAAGGCTCAAAGTAACGATGTGAGGAGGACCAATGTTTCCATAAGAAGGAAAAACAAAAGGTTTCCCTGGAGTAGGGGTTCCTTCATTGGTCATTCTAGGAATTGACGCCATTAAATAAATCCAACCTAGAGTCTGCTAAGGAAAACAAACAACACACGCTAAAAATCTAGTAAGCAATCAAGCAAACAAAACCTTCTCACAATGAGCACACTAGTTGGTGATGAAATCCAACGTCGTGAGAACAATGTAAGAAGGGACTGAGATAGAGCGGGTGGAAAAGTTATGTTGACGACCTACTTAACGGACTTACACCCTGGTGCAAGCTCCCACACATAATTGTGGGTATACCCTCTAAGAAGCCCGAGTGAGTTTGGCCAACGTCGATTCCAGGTACCGTGAAGACTTGCCCCTCCACAGTCACCTCAAGTAAAGAACCTAGAAATATAGGCCACTAAGGTTACCACCAACAACAATAAATCCTGGGGGGACAGTCGACAGTCCGATCCTCATGCAAGGGCAGGGTATCTAGTCCGAAATCAACTCAAAAGGCTTCCACTCATCATTGTGGGTATACTTTCGAGTGATCCCCATAATACGTGTAATCTCTACACTGATACCAACAAAGCAGGGTTAGTAACTCTGCCAATACCAATGTGACCTCGTGCTTGACCCTTGTGTGAGAAGGGCTTCCCAGGACAAAATGTAGTAAGTGGATTTATCTCTCCCTATCACAAGATACTATGTTTGTTTGCAACTTTGGAAAGTTATCTTTCACTCCTATTCCAAAGCCCTACGACTAATCTAATGTAGGTTTGCTACCAGAAAAGATAAAAATGTCTAATCAATTTTTATAAGCGCTTTATTTTATGGATGTTGTTACTCAAAAGGAAGATGGCATGGACAATATGGTGTTTTGACCGACTCGAAAATTATGCAAAGAGATGAAGATGCAATCTTTTCATTTTGATGAAAGCTATGCTACGAGAAGGAGAAAACATTTATCATTCCCATATGCACGGTGTCCCAAAATATATTAAATTCCTCAATATAAAGATTCTCAAGAAATGAGAAAAAGGTATTGAACACCAATACACGATTTATGGCCCCCCCCGACCATGAGGGGGAATTTTTTTCATAATTTAAGATCAAAAAATGCTAAGAATCATGCAATTTCTCTACTTCAAATGCAAGGATTCCCCCAATCTAATATAAAGAAATAAATTAAATCTTTTTGTTTCAAAAATTTCACTAAAAGCAATAATGAACTTTCTTAAAACAAAGAAACTCAAACTAGTCTTTTCAATTGCATGAAAAATATGATCTTTCAATCAATAAGCAAATGAGAAAAGACCAAGAAAACTCAACTTTCAATCAATCACTGGTTCTTAACTAATCAAACACACTCATATTCTGAAAACAGAGAGAATGATTTTACCAAGAAAAGTCAAGAAATGAAAGTCAAGACAAAAGTGATAAGAAAAGCCTTGAAATCCTAAGACCGTTCATGCACACAAACAAAGACAAGAAAGATATCAATCAATGGTCCAAAAAATATAAGGCAATCAAACTGATCTGGGTAGTTGAAAATACCAAAACTCAAATTCAAATTTTGAAAAATGTTGTTCGCAGGTAGGCAATGTTACACAGTGCGAGAATCACTGATTCTCGCAGGTGACCCTTGAGCAGGGTGCGAGAACCTCTCACTGAAACCTAAAGGTAGAGTGCGAACTCTACCAGTTCTCGCAGGCTGCAATGCAGTGTAGTGCGAGAATTCCTGAACATAATCAAAAATTTGAAAAATGAAGAAAAATTTAAAAAGGCTTCTGGACCCAGAGGGTCTATCAGGATATCCCGAAGACTCAGAGATTGATAGAACAGGAGAAAAGTGAAACCAGAGAAAATGGACACAGAAAAATATCAAAATCCACAAAGAAAATGGGATTGTTCCCCAATGGAGTCGCCAATTTTGTTATTGGATAAATCCGTAAGTGCGGACACAAACCAATCTCCCTAGATCCACCTGGATCTAGAACAAGGAAAGACAGAACATGACTCTTTCCCTAGATTCTAATCATTGAATTAAATAGGAGGCAAGAACAAAGAACATACCTTATGATCGCTTCCTTTGGTCTTTGTTGCTCCCACTTCGCTCCAGTGCTCTCGTACAGTTAAGACCAAAACAATACAAACCAACCGAAGTGAAGAAAGCACAATCTATTCAACAATCAATCTATGTATATGATCAAGGAGTTATACAATAAAGTAGAACTGGCTTTATGGGAAAGGGACATATTACTGTATCATATTAATGGAAAGTAAAGATTACAACTTGAGCCTTGATGTTGCAAACTTCCTTTCAATGGCCCTTGGCTCTGACACACACACTTTCTCACTTGTATGAAGAAGATCAACTCTTTTGGATGAAGTTGCTGAAGTCTCCTAGCTGCTGTAACATCAGTCCTTCACACAATTCTTTCACCAATTCTCCAATAAATCTTGCTTCTCTTTGCTTGCTTAACCTTTTCCATGAGAATTCCCTCAATATATAGGAGAGAATGAATTAGTTACTTGGATAAGAATGATCTCAAAATATCAGGGAATCCAGTACTAGGATAACCATTCAAATGCTATCTCATCCTTCTAGAAGATTCCCTTCTAGAAGCATCGAGAATTCATCTTTTTCCTTTCTTTAGAAAGAGTTCGCACCCTAGCAGTTCAACACAGTGCGAACTTCTCGCACCCTGGCTTAAAGCAGCCTGTGAGAATCATGCATTCTCGCAGGCAAATATACTAGCAGCCTGCGAACCTCCAAAAATGATATTTCTGGAAAGAGAAGAAAGTAATTTTTCTCAGGAGAAAGTTCTTATGAAGAGCCTGAGTACACCATCATCAATACATCATCATGATGACCAAAATCATGGGTAACATGAAGGAATTGGTTCTTAAGATCGGGTACGATCCCTCAAACGTGAAGGCAGCTGAGGAGATGATTAAAAATAAAAATGTAGACATAGCCTCCTTAAGGAAACAATTGAAACTCCTGCCCACAGAGGATTCACAGGCGAAGGAAATAGTAGAGATGGAGGTAGAAAAAGATGAGATGCTCAAACTAATTATGGAGCAGAATGCACAACTAAAGGAAATGGAAGCTGAGATGGAGAAGCTGGTAAAAGAGAAAGGAGAGCTGAAGCCAATGGAAGTCATTCCATTGAGTGCAGTTCCACTTTCAGGAGTGAGCACTGCATCAGTAGCAGAAGTCCCATCGACAAATCCACTGACATCTCTGGAAAAGACAACTGAATTGGCTAAGTCTATGGAAAAGATGAACTTGCAGGAAACATAGATCAATAGACTCAAAAAGTAGATTGAGAACCTTCATGAAATCAAATCTTCCTTTCAGATCAGCCTCTCCAAGGAAAAGCAGGTGTTAGACCAGCTCAAACAAGAGTTACAACAACTCCGAAAGCAAACAGTGGCAGGTAAAACTTTGGCCGAGGTTAAAGAAAGTGTATGGACAGACATCACCAAATCCATGAATGAGATATGGCCCATGATATAGATCATGTTTAAGTAGAATGAATTGGTGCAGAGAAGCAAACATGCCATTGAGAAGATCAGATCAGAATTGGGAGAGATGCCAACACAGGCTAACAAAATCATCAAGTTCTTAAATTCTAAGACCAGGGAGGAGCTGGAAGAGATGTAAATTGAAGATAGAACAGAGACCATCCTCGAGGTCAAAAGAGTTTTGACCAAGAGAGGATTAATTCTTCAGCTGGAAGAAAAGGTTCAGGCCATGGACCTAGGGGTACAAAGATTTTTTAGTAAGATTGAGGCTCTACAGAAGAAAGGTCTTCCTGGTCTGAAGGTAATCAATGACAAATTGATGACACTCCCAGACTACAAAAAGAGACTGGCCGATGTGGCTAAGGATAGTTCAAAGTTTGCAGGAATTCAAGGCAACATCACTGGCAAGGCGTTTCTAGATGCACTTCAGTGGGACATCAGTATTGAGCATGAGATTCGATACATCTTCGTTACCAAACCTACCTTCGCCAAGTACACAGAAATGGATGAAGTTTATTGAATGCTACTCAAAGTCAATGTGCCCAGTCATCTTCGATGGGAGGAACTCTGTGATATGATCGAGTAGCTGATGAGCTGTCCCAGCCCAGTCATCTGTCCAGTCAGATGAGGTCGTGCAGAAGCCTCACCAACGACCCACCCAGAAATCAACATGCAGTTACGACACATCATCAAGCAGTTCTTAGATTTTTGTAATTTGTTAAGTTAGTTAGGCTAAAAATAGATTTAGCATGTCCTGGTCTTTGATGATAGGATTGTTTGTAATTTTTAATTATAAATACTTCATCTTTCAAAGTATTGAGGGTTGTTGATCTTCATGTTCTGAAGCTGTCAGACTGTAATATTTTTGAAGAGATCTCCCATTAATACAAAGAGGCATTTTACAGGATTCATTCATGTATTCACTGGTGATGTTTTTCTCTATAAGTGAAATGTTATTCTCGCTTTGTTATCACATTGTTTTCTAAATCTAATCTTTAGGAGTAATGAACATTGCAGGATTTATCTCGTATACCTTGTTTCTGACTCAAAATATTTAAGTGTTTATCTTCTCATTTTACAATAAAGAAATTCTTAGCTGCTTCTTTGTTGTAATCATCTTTCTCATCTTTTCTGCTATTCCTCATTTATGCTACTAAAGAATCCAGTGATTATATTATCTCTCCCTGTGAAAGGTTCCTTTGTTTTTCTGGTTTCGATTTCATCTTTACGGCACAGACCCCATAGCCCAATGAATGTGTAAACTATCTCAACCAACTCGACAAACACTGCAACAACTAAACCGACTTATTTATTTATCTAGCTTAATATTTAAAAATTTGAAACATATCTAAATGATATAGAGAGATCCCTCTCTGAAGTTGGAAGGGCTAGATCCTAGCTTCAAAGTGGTTGGATAAAGTTACCTCTCATAGATCTATTCTTCCTAACAACCTCTTGGGAATTTACAGAGCGTTAACACAGCCCATGACCCATTTCTTAGGCCGAAAATCTAAATGCCGCACTTTGAGCAAGGTACCTAGTGACCAAATTTTAGGACATCTACCCAGGTGGCAATTGTGGGCTGCAATTGCACCTTGATCGGATTTTGTGTGGCTATTGGGAAATATGCCCCCTTTACCCCTCATTATAACTGATTATTTCATCCTTCACTAGTTTCTCTTCCCGTGACTTCAGACCCCACCGTTGAGTACTATTGGAAGGTCCAGTTCTATTTGAGAGGAATGACGTTACGCATTTTAGGACATGAGCATTTGTTTTCATTGATTCCCCACACTGACAAAACCCACTTATCCACATATATGCTTCTTTTTCAAAACACTTTATGTATGATGCACTTCTGATTACATTTTGATTTAGATATATATCATGTTAAGTTCAAAATTTGCAACAAAGGATATTGTTTATTTTCTCTCATCACAATTTGCACACATCCACTTAGCTAGTCGGACATCATAGGGGACCCAGAGAACCCTCATCGTTCCAGACGCTTTCTAAACCTCCCTCCTATTTTAGGGGGAGTTCCTAGTCTTGCCAACTCATCGAACCCACCTCCTCACACTCCAGTGAGTGCCACTGTCTTAGGATAAGCTTTGCTTGGTTCCACATTACTTGGGTCCACTTCCCAATTCCCTCCGTCCACTCTCTCTCCTTTACATGGAAGCGGGGGGCCAACTTCCTCTCAAGGAGGAAGTACCAACCCACCTAGCCCCCCTCAAGGGTCAAGTTCCCAGAACACTCATACCATGACTGGAACTAATCCTCCGCCCCCACTATAGATGCCATATTTGGCCTCTCTTAACATACCAGATCTAAGAAATCTCACAAATGATCCTATATTGCATGACCCCACATGGCCTGCAATGCCTACCAAACTTCCTTAAGACATCCCCAAGTTTGAAGGAAAGGCAGGAGATGACCCTACCAACCATGTCACGACTTTCCACCTATGGTGCTCTTCCAACAACATTATGGATGATTCCATCAGATTATGATTATTTCAATGCACACTCACTGACCCATCAACCAAATGGTATGTAGACGAAAAATCGAGGTCCCATGCAACTTTTGAGTCCTTGGCCAAAGCATTTTTGACCTTCTTCCAATTACCAATCTGCCACGACAATGGTCTTGAACTACTCTCTAATTTGAAACAAACCTCAGCCACACATATCGCTGATCACATTCATGAGTGGCGTAGATGATGTAGTTTGTGCAAATTTGAAACCACCAAACAACAGTGTCTTGACTGGTTTCTTAGAGCACTTGTCTCTCTCCTCGGTAAAGATGTAGCTTCCACCTTCCCTCAATCTGAAGAGGAAGCCATCAGTAAGGCTCAAAGATATGACCTCATCTATTCACAATCAGAGTACTTATACACAGTACTTCCTGATCTCCCAAAACCCATACCATTCGGTCAAGACAAACCCGAGATGTCTCACTCAACAGACAGATTGATTGGTAATACCACACACCACAGTCCTCAACCCCAAACACCACGAATGTATGGCACACCTTAATATCCACCGACATATGGGAGAACCTCTTATTAATGTTAGTAACAATTCTTGTCCTGGGCACAAGAGTATTCAGGTCTGCAAGTTGCACGAGAAGCGCCCAAGTGCAGCATGGAAAAATCTCGTTTCAGGCTTCCAAGCAAGTAAGAGGGCGAAATTATATTGTCGATGGTCCAGATTCATCTATAGGAGCAGGTCGACGGTCGACAGGAAATCGTGGTTAGCAGAATTGCACCAATATTAGCGTGATGGATAACGCCCATATCGCACGCAGGAAAGGATAGAAGCCGTCCATCCAAATGACACGTGGTGCGAGATCTAGTCACGTCAGCATTTCGACATTCAGGAGTTCGAAGGGTGAGGGTTCCATGTCATTCTACATCTTGAAACCCCGAACCTCGAAGCATCGAGAGTGCCCAAAGTCAGGCTCATAGTATCAGGAGCAGTCTCAGCTGTCCATCCAAAGGGGACACCTGGTGCGCGATTAGGCTCCTTGCCTTTTCGCCCATCGCAACTTCGAAGTACAAGGAGAAACTCCTTCATATCCCCAAGACGCGAAGTGCCAAGAGGGTCCAGGACACGGGCCTACAGTATTTTTGAGTAAGTTCTGGACCGTCGGATCCGAGAGGGATGCGTGGCGCCCAATTAAGCCATCTCGACATTTCGCTCATCATGACTGCAATAAGCAAGGATCAACTCCTTCCTATTCTTGAACGTTGAAAGCGCCTTTGAAAATAAGCGTAGGGTCATAGCCCGTGGTCACTTGGGAAATAAAAAGAAATGTGAAAAAGGGGCCAAAGGCATCGAGTTTAGTCGCAAAAGGGATCATCGTGATCTCCAGGTGCCATCTGATTCAATCTCAATCCTGGTTCTCGCTTGGAATAAATGAAGGTGAGAGGGGGTGGTTGAAACCTCTCCTCACTCATTAAGTGTAAGGTATGGAGGATCTGGCAAGATATCTGCCTGAGAGGGTCCTGTGTACCAACTTTTTCCAAAGAAGCCATGCTGAGTCCTCAACTAGCTAGAGAGATCTGCACACGCTAACTCGACACTTAATGGCTCAGCTACTCCCCTTGCAGGAGCCATGCGCAGTTAAGGTGGTGTCTGACGAAGAATATCCGTCCAAGTTTGATTGAAGGGACACCATGCCTTGGATGACTGAGCACGCCTCTGTTAGGAGAATTTTTCTGAGTATATAGACTCAGTCTTTGTATTTTGTAAAGCATCGATGGTTGAGTGAGGCTCCTGGTTGTAAAACTTTAATGAAGCACTGTTATTCTGGTTATGCATGGAATTTGGAGACTTCTTGCCTTATGAATGTCTATTTCTTTCACGTCTTTGTTTACACTGTGTTAGAGTAGCTCGGAATTGGATGATCCAGTCGAGTTGTAACTGTTATAGGATGATGTAGGTTGGATCACTGTAATAGTTGCATTGTTTCTAATCGGTCTCTGTGATTTTCTTAGCGCTGAACGACTTGGAATTGGAGGATCCAGTCAAGTCCCCCTTTCAGTTTCTCTAAGCCCTGAACCAAAAGGATCTTGCATTCAAAGTTTTTCTTCTGCAAACTGTTGAATGGCCTGTTGCCTGAGGTAGTTTTCTCACTCCTCTCACCAAGTCTTCAACCTTCTCACCTTTAAATCAACTCACTGACCGAAGTTAGATCAAGACCTCCTTTGTTCCTTACATACTGGACTCAGTTCTCGAGTTAGAGTGATATCTTCCTGAGTCTCTACCCATTTGATCACCCATTAAAACTATCGTGACATAAAACTGATGGGCGTTGGGCTCTGCTTATGCAAGAAATCCAAGAGTGACATCTGATGCTAACATTTCTGGCACCGTTGCCGGGGACGAAGTTGAAAATTTTCCTCAGGATTAAACGACATTAAGCCTCTGATTCTGAAGGTGCATCAGGTATCAGAGCCTTTGAAGATTTCTACTGTGCACCTGGCAACTCCATTGTGACGACTCCACTGTGGTGAACCTACCGTGTTAATTGTGGCTTTCAGAGGCAGACACACGCAGTCCCATCCACAACTGCCTCTATCTATGCCTAAAACTGATCCAGAGGTGTTTCTCAAAAAAGGAAAGGCCTCTGAAAAAGGAGCTTTCACCGTCGAACTAGGTAATCCGCCATCTCCTTTTGTAGGGACTCCATTCTCTTCTCCTCAGTTTCTTAACAAACCTTTTTCTGAGGTTTCCTGTTTCCTGAATTTCAGGAGTGTTCCTGCTGAGTTTTCCCCTCCTAGTCTGGGATTGGAGGGAGAAATCTTTGTCACTACCCTCTCCCCTGAAGCTGTACCTTGGCGTAGACCCAGAACCACAAAAGATTGCCCCGCTTCTATCTTTACCACTCCTCTTCTTGTTACTGTTACCACTCCTACACAAAGAGGATCATCTGCTAACTTAAGCCCATGAGCCTTCTCCTTAAATCCCCTTTTGTTTCCCATTCCACTTCGAGACTCATTCCCAGTAGCCCCTTCGCAAACTCCTTCTCCTCCAAGTTCTCCACCTAGTATCCATATAGCTGGTGCTAATCCCCCTCTAAATAGAATGGATGCCATAGTTGCTGCCAGATATGCTCCCTTAATCCTACCCCATCCTATGAATCCTCTCCCTGTTGGAGATTACTTGAAGTATATGCCCAAGTTCACCGATGAAGGGGACATAATTGCGGAAGAGAACCTGGCTGCTTTCTACAGCTATGCAGACAACCTGAACATTGAAAACGAGGATGTCTAGATGAGAGTCTTCGTCCAGAGTCTGGATGGTCAGGTGAGGAAGTGGTTTAGAGGATTGACCCCTAGATCTATTGCTGGAATTGAAGCTCTAGATGGTGCTTTCCTGAGGCAGTGGGGAGATAGGAAGGATTTCATGTATTACATGACATAGTTCGGGTCTTTGAAGAAGATGGAAGGAGAGTCTATCTCTGACTTCTCCAAAATATTCAATAAGATGTATAATAAAATTCCTACTGAGATAAAACCCTCAGAAGCCTCGACCAAGATTTCTTATGCTAGTATGTTTGGCCCCGATTTTTGTCTTTTATTGAGAGAAAGAAGAGCCACCTCCTTAGCTCAAATGCAAGATGCAACCATAGAGGTGGAATATAATGTATTAGTAGTTGATAGACTGAGGAACAAGGTTGATGCAGACAGGAGAAAGGGAAGATCTAAAGCCTCATCTTCTGGCCCATTGGTGCCCCACCCTCAAGTGGATGAACTGACCAAGATGGTGAAATCTCTGTCAGCAGAGATGGAGAAAATGAAGGTGGAGAAGAGGCAAGCATACAAGGGCCCTCAAAACGCCGAAAATAAAGGAGTTTTCAGGAGGCCAAACAATGTTTCTTCCCCGACTGTGCAAAGAGAGAGGGGAAGAGACAGAGAAGACCAGAAAATTCAGGCTCCTTTTCAAAACAATTTTGTGGCCGAGGAGGAAGAAGGGGAAACAGATGAGCTTGATCCTGAAATCCATTGCTTCGGAGACACTCCTCCTTTTCCTCATCTCACTCAATCAACATATGAGGAGTCTCTCATGGACAGTCAACTAAATGAACTGAGCAAGGGAGACAAGGCTAGTGGCAGCCAAGGCAGGTATGACCTGAGGTCCAAGAAAAAGATAGTAGCACCTGATGTTCCTGAGAAGCTTACTAGAACAGAAAACCTACAAATGAAGTAGCAGACAGTCACAGAGGTAAGAAGACCCAACCCCTCTCTCCCATGGTCCAGAGTCATGTCCCCGAAATAAGAGAAATCCCGAAGCTTACATCTTCTTTTAATTTTGAGCATGAAATTCAAAAGATCAGAATCCCTGTGCCCCTGATCAAATTGATTAAACATGAAGGGTTCAAAAGACGCTTCTCTGAGATTTTATAGTCTGAGGTCTCATGCCTTCCCACAGACTCCATCAATTTGCAAGATGAAAATCCTGCAGTTATTCTAGGTCCTATGGTAGAAGACAGAAATGACTCATCCCCTCCCTTCTACACTTCCTTGAAAATACATGACAAGGTACTGCATGTT
Source organism: Picea mariana (assembly GCA_032191745.1). Taxonomy (NCBI): domain Eukaryota; kingdom Viridiplantae; phylum Streptophyta; class Pinopsida; order Pinales; family Pinaceae; genus Picea; species Picea mariana. Next base: position 42,772 of record JASDQU010100039.1, on the reverse strand, counting down.
AAATTATGTACCAAGGCAAGTGTTTCTCTTCCCTAGGCTCTAAGGGGGAGAAATTGCCGAATATGGGTCTTAGTCAAATTAATTTGTGAGATGCAAATTAAAAGATAACTTTATGATTAAAGTGAGGGTGAGTGAAGAGACACCAAATCTCAGCCACCCATCTAATCTAAT
>JASDQU010100039.1:0-35309 GCA_032191745.1 Picea mariana | reverse complement strand
AATAATAATTTTAAGTCCAGAAAAACACCAGAGGAAAAAAAATCAATTTTTTCCGTTGATGAAAAAAAAGTAATTTCCGCTGCAAAAATTTGAAAGTCCAGAATTCTCGTTGAAAGAAAACACTGCTACAAAATTATGTTAGAGAGAAAATCACAGTTCCTCTAATATCGAAGAAACCAGATATCAAAATCAGTTAAGGAATTAAAAAAAAAAAATCGTGGCATCTGTACAATCGGTCGTCCGTACAGCCACCGGTTAGAGAATAATTTAGGCGTCGTACCCCTTCGTACTGATGCATATGCACACTTCAATTATCCATAAGTTAATTGATTACTTATAAGAGATCGACATTTGAGAATATTATAAAGAGCATTGTAACTCTTTGAAATAAACGAATAATTTTTTTAATGGTAACGAATTATTACATTTGGAATAAGAGGTTATTATATTTGGTAAAATAAAGTTTAATAAATTTCTAAAGAAGTAAATACCATATAAAGGGTAAAAGGAGTAATATTATTAAAAAGGATGATAACTTGCTTTTACTTTTTATTAAGTATAAAAAGTAAATAAAAAAGGAAATGCATTAAAAAGAAAAAATATATAAAGAATCAAAGATAGGATAAGGATTATTTTATTTTAAAAGATATATTATTTTAAATTAAAGTGAAAACAAAAAGGATATTTTAATATTGAACGGTACATTTATAAAGTGAATCTATTAAAAAGGACATTTATATCGTATAATTCAAAGAATAATTAAAAAAAAAAAAAGTGATAAAAAAAGGACAATCCAAAAGGCGACACTTTTATAAAGTCAAAGTGTTTTTTATTAAAGGAAAAAAGAAAAACTATGAATTACGAGTTATAAAGGGAGACACATTTTATTAAATAAAAAGTGCATCGTAATTCAATTGAAATAATATGAGAAAGGTGAAAGTAAAAGTTTAAAAAGTAAAGTCATATATTAAATATATTAAAGAGATAAGTTATTAAATAAAAGGAGAAGGGCAAGGGAAGGTCAAAAAGTAAAGAATAATATTTTATTATATTTCAAAGTATTATATAAATATATATAAAAATAAAAGCAAAGTTTATATTCTAAGAAGTTTTACATAAAGGTAATAAAAAGCTCAACCTAAATTCAAGTTATAAAGGGCCAATCCTAAGCAAGGGGAAGAGGTTTTTATAAATGAGTTTTTAGGAAATCCTAAAGACAATAAAGTAAAGGGGTAAAACAATTATAAATTAAATTCGTGAAAATATTTTTAAATTAAAAGTAAGGATTTTATAAATTATTTAAAAAATTTAGTTAATAAAAAAAAAAAAACGGGTCGTTACTGTAAAATATCGACGAAAGACAAATTCTAAAATGATGAAAGGAAGATTTACTTATGAAGGTTGTTCAACTGTATGTTGTGGGTTTTCGACATTAAAAGGAAATATTCAAGGAAGAGAGGTAAACATTGTTATTAGCTTGGACTATAATACAAATTACATGAATATCGATTTGGCAAATCAATTATTAATTTCAAAGCTTATTATAATTGGAAAGGAAGATTATTTTCGAATTAAGGAGTTACAAGTGACGATTGATGAATATGAGTATATATCTCAATTCTATGTTACAACTATGTATCAAGAAGAAGTTGACATCGTCATTGGGTTACCTTGGTTTAAAAGTCTCGGTACCTTCATATTAAACATGGAAAAAAAAATTGTAACATTTCCCTATAAGGAGAAGATGATTACATTACAAGACACTACATCGGAACCAAATCCAGTGAAACCGGAAGATTTTAACAATATCTCAAAAGTAATACTTCAAGAAAATCAAAAAGCAATGCAAGGGACGAAGAAAGAATTTGACGAAGTTATCACAAAAACAAATGAAGAAATTTCCCATTTAAAAAACCACAATAAAAAATTACTCGCCCAAATCAAGAAGGCTAAGGTTACAAAGCAATATGGAAAAAAATTAGAGCAAGAAAAGGAGGATCTCGAAAAAGAATGCCAAAAGAACCTCTTAGAGAAAGAAGAATAAAATTCTCGTTTGAAGAACCTTAATCAGGAGCTACTAGAACAAATCAGAAAGTTGAAGGAAGAGAAACTTGAAAATCCAGACATTAAAGATATCAACAAATCAAGTAATGAAGAAAGTATCGCTCAAGAAGCTACAAAATCAACTAAAATAAAGACAAAGTCAGATGTCGAAGTACTAACGATAGAAGCTCCAAATATACTTACTAATCAAAATTCAACCATTAACAAGGTAACACCGACGTATGAAGAAAATCATATATCGAAGTTAAAAGAACAAAATGCTACAAGTATGATAAATGGAAATAATATTATAAGAACTTCCTATCGACATCCAAATCATAAGAGCAAATATATTAACTAGTCAGAATAACAATATTATTCAAGACGAGAAAGACTAACTTATCATCCAAAAAATATTGATACTAACCCAAGTAAATCTCATGATAACCATTCATCGTGGAAGTGCAACATTCTGCAAAAAATTGAATTAGGATGGTATGGCCCTTTCACAATTCAACAGTTCTACTCAACTCTTCGTCACTCATATCATTTGGTATCATCAATCTTAACAACACCAAAAACAAAGAATCATGCAAAGACATTGCAAATCAGAACGAAGAAGTAAGCCTCTCCATAAACATGCTTTGAGGACAAAGCATTTCTAAGGGGAAGGCAATGTAACAAACATAAATATATATAAATATGTAAATATAAATAAATATAAATAAGAATAAGTAATTATTAATTATGAAGAGACATGACATATGAAGGGTCATGTCTCTTATGAAAGGGCACCCCTGTGCGGGATATATATACAAGCCCTCATTCCTCATTTGAAAATATCTTATTCATTCATATACAATTATTATTAAATATATTTACTATCCTTAAATGGATTATTGTGTCTTGTCCTATTTATACTGGATATTTACATAGTGAACCAGCTTGGTTCACCACACACATGTACATACATTTGTAAAGAAATGTGATCCATAAGACATGAAAGATATATATATATCAAAAAGTCTCAGAGTACATAGGTGGGTGCGAACGCCTCAAAAATAATAATATGATACACATAATGGGACTTATGCCATAAAAAATATACAAAAAGTGCCCTCGGCACATAATCAGTCCATCCTATCTAAGCTCGGGGCCTGTTGGCCCTGCCGTAGTAAACAACGGTGTTAGCCAAACGCTGAAAAAGTTGGACCCAAGTCAGTGGCACCCCGACTACATGAGGTTGCATGGATGACAAGAGATCCTCAATCTCAACCATGGAAACTACACGAATGAGCGTAGTGAGGTTCCACTCCATCCATCTCAAAACTCTCTCAGCCTCTCCAGCTGGAGGTCCCCCTGCAACAGCTGGTCCGTCAGTTGTTGTTGGTACTGCCTCTGGTCGAGGACGTCGGCTAGTCCTCGAGAAGTCTGTGCACCGGTCCCACATCTATACATAACAGATACATAGTTTTCAATACTCTCATACATATAAAAAATGATATATATAAAATAAACTAAAAATTAAATAACTTTAAAACACACGTACCTATCTCTTCTCACTCCTCTCCAGGAGGTATGGGCATGTCTGGATCTCTGGAAAAGTTGATTCCAGGATAGGGGTAGTCCTCTATCGTTGAAATCTATCGTGCCCACCAATCAAAGAATTTGTCATCAAAGGCCTCTATGGTTCTCCCTCCTCCCTGTCGTGGTAGCAATGTTGCCCATCTACACACCGTTGGGAAGGAGGCCACATGCCCCCGTATTGTCTCTCTCTGACTCATACTGGGTACCCTCTCAAAGAAGAACGAGAACAGAACAGTACTGAACCCGAAGTTTTTGTTGCTACGCTCACGACAACCTGTAAGTTGCCCCTTCATGCAAGTAATCATGGTCGTGTTGCAATCAAAAATACATGCATCCAGGCACTGCATGGTACAGTACATGTGCCCCCGAGAAGCCTGGTGGACAGTCGCGGATCCAGTGATCCGCCCAATGAGCAGTAAGATCACCTTCAGTGACAAGTTGGTGATCTTGTTAATGGGCACTTGAGAACCTACTTTCTTAGTGCCATCCATGCAATGCATCATGATGTAGTCGGCAATGTTGAAGGGCCCAGGGGGGAATATATGTAGGTTGACTGGTTCTCCTTTCCTCGAGAGGCTAGTCAAGAAATATATATCCTTAGTCGTCGAAGTCAACGAATACCCCTCAATCATAAATGCCTCTGCGTCTGGGTGCCAATAATCCACCAGGGCATTCAGTAGCCTGGGTTGTGCCCTCATAAGCGGACACTAGTAGAACATCCATAGCCCACATTGTTTCAATGCGGCAATGGTAACAGGGTCCTCATCGATGTCCTCGTGTTTCCGCTCCTTCCATTGGACATGCATCATGTTCCATGACAGTTCAAAGGGGAGTTAACTCTTGTATCTTTATTTTTCCCATGATTTTGAGGGTGTACGCGGGATGTTTTGGACACAGTCGCGTATGTACTCGGGTAGACTGTTTTATGTCCGCGTACACATAGGGCCTCCCTTTTTTAGGAGGACGCGCCCCCTAAAAAACCAAAAACAATGCACAAATGAAGATTGGAAATGCAAGAGGGATGATTTTATACTTACTTGGTTCGAGTGGAAGTTCGTTTCATGCTTTGAATATCCCGGAATCAACTCTTTTAGAAAAGGGGTCTTTTTTACCTTTTGGTTAGTTTTCAAATTGAAATGGTGAAAATGAGCTATCAACTTCTATTTATATACTTTATTGGCCCTTTTTGCCACTTTTTTGAACCCTTTTGTCATTTTTTCTGGATTAGAAATCATTTAATTTGGTTCTTGAGTTTCTTATTGGATGTTATGATGCACTTTGTCTTTTGGTTTGGTAACTTTTTTGGGAGATGGGTCACTTTTAAAGATCCTCTGGTAAAAGTCATTTTTCCAACTTTTTGCACATAAGTTAGGATTCCGCCTCCACTTTCTACATCTCGTTGTCTTTTCTGCTTTGCCATAGGATCGATCCCACTGAAGTGCGACACAGAACCATCATTGTTTCTTTAGAAGTGTCGTGATTTGGTGGTAGAGCCTACCTTTACATGGATGCCCTAGATAGATCCTTGTTGCATTTTGGCATCCATGCTGTCTATAATGAGTTTAGGCTCGGGATTCCTTATTAGTCTTGTCATGATTACGAGTTTGAGTCTCATTCGTCTGATGCACCATCACTCATGGCCTTACCCTCAGGACTCCTAAAATGATCATGCTTTGTTGTCTTTCAAGTTCGCTTTAAAATCCGAAAGTAACATCCGATGAGACTACATTTATGTTTTTCAATCTTATCGGATTAACTGGAAAAAGTAACCTCCTGAAGTCTTCTTTAATCCATTTTCAGACTCTCTAAACATGAAAATATTGTCAAGCGATCTTGTTTCCCTTCATGCTCACCAAACTAAAACTTGAAGGCACGTCTTCCAACGTATTTTACTCATTTTTCGGTCTGGATGGTCAATTTACGAATAAAGGTATACTCTAGGAACCTTGTTTCGCTAGAAGAGTATTCTCAGGTATAAGTTTAACCCTTTTTAGGGCCTAAAAGACTAAATTTACGAAAAAGGAACATTCTCCTTGGTTTTTCTTTATCACCTTTTTCAAGCCTCGGAGATTACTTACGAAAAAGGAACACCCACGGAGTCCATAGTTAAGCTCTTTTCAGACTCCCTAAAATTAAAAATATCATCGAGTAACCTTATTCTTTCACACTCATTAAATTGGTCCAGAAGAACATCTATTGGCATGAGTTTAACCCTTTTTCCAGCCTATGGATTATGGAGGAAAAAGGTACACCTCGGAAGATTCGTCTCGCCGGGGGAGTTCTCCTAAGTAAATTTTATACTTTTTCAGGCTAAGGAGACTAAATCTAGAAAAAGACCATGAGTCCATAGTTAATCTTTTTTCAGACTCCTTAAAATTGAAAAGATTGTCGAGTGATCTTGTCTTTGTCACACTCGTTAAAATGGTTCTGACTAGACGTCTTTTTGGTGCAAGTTTACCCCTTTTTCGAACCGACAAGACTATTTTCGAAAATGGTACCCAAGTGGAGTCTTCTTTTACATTTTTTCAGACTCTCTAAACGTGAAAAAAATACTGAACTTGCTTTCTCTGGGCTCGTTAAAAGTACATTCTAGGGAGTTTCATTGTGTCTTGCTACTCGCATTTTCATATCTTCATCTTTTTCCTAATGTCAGCTCCATGTTTCTCTCAACTGAACCTTTGAAGCATGCCTTATACGCAAGCCTTGTAGCACTTTGCCTCTGCGACCTGACACCTTGACCCATAGAGGAATTTTCCCCGAGTGTCATTTTTCTTAACTTGTCTCCTTGCTCTAAGAATTAGTGTGTTCCTTGCGCCTGGGACTAGTATGCTTGCGACACTCGTTCCTCCTTTGTAATGTAACATTCTTTTATTCTTTTTCAAGCTCTTTAAAAAATTGAAAAAGACAAAAAAAAATCAAAAAACCCAAAAAGAGGGGATAGGAAATTTATATTCGTTTTTTATAGCACAATGAGTCGCCCTTGGACAAATCACATCCTTTCATTTGTTCATCAAGATTTGGGATCTAATATGACCTTAGGAAGTTTTTCTTGCTACATAGAGTTGTGTCCTCTGTTTGGTTACTCTTCCAAACATATGGAGAGTTTGTGTTGTCTCCTGCATCGTGAACTTATGTCAATGTCATGATGTCTGAGTCTGATCATCTTTCCTGCTATTGTCCAATGGATGTTTCACCCAACCTGAGTCATCATTTCTTCAGTTTATCTCTTGACCTCATGCCCAGTCATCCCAAAATTCCAATCAAGTCCTCGTTTGAAATCAATGAAGTTCTATGCCTGATCATCGAGATCCTCTTGTCTTTTCTCGATGAGTCGTCAAAGACCTATCGGTAGTGAAATCATACACTCACATTGTACTCCTACCCGAGTTTTGAAAATATTGAAGTCGTTGCTCGAGCTATGAAGACCTCATCTTCAGTCATCAGGCATTGTTGGCTTCTTGAAGATGAATACTATACTTGTATATCTTTGATTTTGAGATGTAGATCTGTTGTGTGTTTCTCGCGGATACACTTTATATAGTTATATGACATGGATCTGTAATGTATTTGATTCATAGCCATGATTTATTTCATCCCAAGCATGGGTATGCCCGCCTCAGAGAGACAATTGTTATTTTTGCAGATGGCACCTCCCTAACTTTGGTCCCGGGGTCACTCGTTTCGTACATTGGTGAAGATTTTGTAATGTGTTTCAGCCATCAAATGCTCTTCTGACCTCACACATTAGGGGGCATATGTTATAACCCTAAATTTATCTACACATGCATACCTGGCAATTGGCCCTCTCACTTGCATTTTTTTCCAAGCCATCACTGAGTTGTTATTCTAAAAAACTCATTTTTTGAAGATGTACGCACCCTGCACCAATATTGCCCACGTACATATGCTTGTTGCACCACTACAGCCCGCGTACGTATGCATCTTGCACCACTACAGCCTGTGTATACTTGCAAAAGTTGCAAGGAATTCGTTGAGATTACGGGCTATTGGATAGTTTCCCAACTAATCCATCGCCTATAGCTCGTCACCCAATCGAATAATCATCATTTTGTCATATAAAAGGAAGTGTTGGGGTCTCATTCCACATCTAGAAATAAGAATATTGAAACTCTGCCCATTTCACATCCCCTCTTTTCCCCAAGCATTTGCAACCCTTTTGTGAGAATTGCCTCAGAATTCCCCAATTTGCCTTCCTTCCTCCATCAAAAAACCATTTTACTTTCCAAGAAGAAGGTTGAGAGGAGAATCCATACGGAGGTGCACTTGGAGCTTGGTGAAGAGGAGCCCAGACCAGGTTCGTGGAGTAATAGTCGGCTTTGGTTGTAAGTGATCATTATATTATCAATAAAAGAAGTACTTTTCATGTCCCAAATCATGATGTATGGAATGTTTTCATTTGATTTATGTTTTTATTCTAACATCTAACCCTAATTTGTATATGAATTGCATACTTGTAGTTTTTTATTTATATGTCTTTGAATGTAGGCCATCCTTGAGAGGAGGCATGCAGTCAGCGAAGCTTTCAAGCGCGAGAGGATCATCACCAGACACGAAGTAGAGGTACAATTACCTAATCCTTCTCATTTTGTTTTTCTTGTATGAGTTTGGGATATGTTTGGGGTAGTTAGAGAAGTAGGAGACTTTTAAACTATTATTTATCTGCCTACATTGTAAACCTTGGTGTAGTCATTGGGGGGGTTTTACCGCTAGCATTGTGGGTCATTTTATTTTTGGAGTTACACTCTGTGGAAAATAGGGTTTGTGGCTAGTCCTGAAACTAGTCTAAAACATGTGTTTCAGATAAAAACGTCATAACTTCTTCATAACAAATCCAAATTCAGTGAGACCAAATGTATTGATTAAAGTACAGTCTGTAGTATGCTTTGTACTATTTTCATATCCATACAACAAATATTCCTTGCAGGGCACGCTCTACAAGTTTGCTCTCTAGAATAAGCCAGAATTCAACAAGGTATGTCATTTTTGTGGTAATTCATTTTCTGAGAGGTTCCAAGTAGTGAAACACGGAGGAATTGCATAAAAGGTATTGAAAAACATTATGTATTATTTTCAGATCTTTATTCATTATAGTTACATAGTTATGATTATTTCAAGTTAGGGTTGGTTGATGAAAAATATTAGTCTTTTGTTGTTAAAGTTAAGGAAGCCTTACAGGTATGTGATTATATACACCAGGTCTATTACATAGTTACAAATCATATTTGAATGATGAAATTGATGAGGGTTTTTGGTTGAGGTACATATTGGGTATATGGTTGAGACTAGTTGATAAGTTGGCACATACATGAGGTGTATAGTTGATGATGTTGGTACATCTTGATGAGTCATAGTTTATGTGTATTTGATGCATGATTGGTACATATTTGGTGCATGGTTGATGCACTGGTTGATGGTACAGATTGGTGCATGGTTGATGCACTTGTTTATGGTACAAGTTGATTATAGATTGTTACGGGTTGTTTGGTACAGGTTTACAATAGTATATCTCATAGTGATAGTGTGACAATGGTTCCATCATTCTACTTCTACGACGAGGCAGTAGGACGGGGCAAGGACATGTGGTTGTAGCCACCTTCCGGTTGTAGTCGAAGAACATAGGGGGTTGTAGCCTCCTTCTAGTTGTAGCCAGAGAATTGGGGAGCTAGAGATTCCCTCAGGTTTTAGCCTGGGAAACTAGGGGGGTTGGAGCCTCCTTCCAGTTGCAGCTGGAAAACGAAGGAAGTTGGTGCTTCCAATGAATGTAATTCTTAAAGACATATACGAAAAAACATTGTGGTTTTCTCTCGCTTTGGGTTTCCACGTAAAAGCATTGGTGTATTGTGTATGTGTATGATTGTTCATTTGTTCATTGTTTATTTACTCTACAACTATTGGATGATAATGCTACATTGATATAACACTTGCATTTTATGGTAAATAAGGATTATATTGATTCACCCCCCCTCTCAGTAATACAACAATTATTGATGCATCATATTGTCAATTATGTCAACCTACTTGAGAATTTGAAGGCTCACCATCACCATCAATATCCTTCTTTAGGTTCTTCTACCTTTGATTTGTTTATTAAGGATGGTGATCCTCCACCTACTCCTCCTCCATTATCCCTTGCTCAAGCAAATTGATCACTATCTCCTCCACCTTTTCCATCTCTTGCACAAACAGCTCGACCACCATCTCCTCCACCGCCACCTCTGACATCCCCTGCATGAGTATATCAACCACCGCGTCCTCCACCTCTAGCAGCCCATTATTGGGTTGATCTAATGGTCAAGATTCCTCAACATTTTTTTATCAATCCAAGTAAGAAAACTTATGAGACACAAATACAATATGTGCATAATCTAGTCTTGAAATTGCCTAAGAATTCCTACCAATATCAAAGCAATAAATTGTTAAACTCACAAACGGAAATGGTTCTCTTGACCATGATCACTCAAACTTAACTGTCAATGGCAGGGACTTAGATTACAAGTAAATCATTTACTCTTAAAGTGTGTCTACTTGCAAACGCACTATGTTTAGTTAACCAAGTTTCAAGACCAATAAGGGTTATCTCAAAGTGTGAGTTAAAAGGTTGAATGAAAGACAAATTACTCTATCAATGCAATGAAGAAATGTGTTGAAAAGAAAAACTTAAAAGAATTGCAGACATAGTTTAACTCTGAGTATATTTGTGTGAATATTGTTTGTATGGCACAGTAGATGAAATATCAATCAATCAAATTGATGTATCTGGAACAATCATGGATCACATTGTCAAAGTAACATTGTTTGCAAGCTAATTAAAATGAATTTTGATTCTACAAGAAATCGAAACAAAGCATGCAAGTAACAAAAGAAACTTCTAGAATCACTTACAAAAAGACAACATAGACCAAGGGGGCCTCCAAGAATATGTTGTTAAGAAAAACTCAGATTGTTTGAAAAGATATAACACGTCAATTAAAAGCATAAGTTCATTATATTAATAGTTTCAGAATAATTCGGCAATTACAAAAGTTCTGGTGCATAATCATAATATTTCCACTAACTTGATATCCTTTGTTTCTCTAACATTTATACATATGTATAGGAATTCAAGTGTGTTTCAGATGCACACGTTTTACAAAACTAACTTCAGGAAAATAGTATAGATCTTCATTATAGCGTTGTGCATAGCTTTATCCAAGATTCTTGGGATTGCATTATTGATCCTTTGCTTGGTAAAATCGTACAACTCGATCCTAGCATCGCGTCCCTGATTTTATGAGCAAGCCGGTGGATATACAACTTTTCCTATAATTGCTTTGCACATTTCCTATAATTGCTTTGCCAATTTTGACCATATATTGACCAACGGGTTCCAACTATTATGTGGATGGTGGAATAGGTAAATCACCATCTTTTGATGTTGATGAACTAATTTTCCCTTCTGAGCAAGTGGAAGTATGTTAACCACCAATTCCTGTAATAACTTGTAAAACTTGTAATAACTGGAAAAACAAGGTTAATTCCTGTTATTACTGAAATGTAGGTGATTTTGCTATAAAAATAGCTTTTAATACCACTTACAAGTAAAACTAAGAATTAATCTCGAAATGACAACTTATTACTTGTTTTAATGCTCATTGTGTCATTGATTAGGTGAAAAGGAAAAAAATGAAGGTTTTGATGTCAAAATTGGAAGTGTCTGGACTTAGCAAAAAGAATCAAATTGGTACCCAACCCAACCAACTAATTGCTACACCCATGCACTCATTGTTGGTACTAAAGTGTTTATGGTCACATAGGGTTATATAGTTTATGATGGAGAGATATATCAAAGGCTACATTCTACACTATTATTTGGCAAAAGGACTGATAAGCTCCAATGGTGGACCTGGCTTATAACAGTTGTTGACATGTATATATTTGATTGTTGAAAAATATATATCACAGTTATATTTGATTTAAAATGTATATTTAACATATATATTGATTTTGATACTATTGTTCATATACATCATGCATTTTTGCATCATATTGATATTGATGTTGTTTTATTAATAAAATATATTGTGTCTGTTAATGATTTATATTATTAATGGTTTCTTTGTTTTTAAATTAAATTAGAGATATATCACTCATTTAAATTTGAGATGTCATATTTGACATATTTTTCAATGTGATTTTTTTGTTATGCAAGAAGATACAATAAGTTGATTATAAACATGCTTACAAAGTTGATTAAAATATTACATTAACGATTGTTGAATTTGATAAATATTTTAAATTGATTTCTTAGATTAAAGTATATTTTTAAATTTATTCTCAAATATTTTTACTAGGTTTTTCATTCATTTTGATAAAATTAAAATTGTTATAGTTAAATCTAACGAAATAATTATTTTTCCAATTTTATATAGTGATAACATCATGCATATCTTTTTTTTGTTTATTAATTTGTCCAGACCTTCTTGGCAGCGGGATTAACCTTTGGCTTGAGAAACCATGACTCAGGGGCATCTAAGCCATCAAAGTCACTCGGGGATCGCACCCGACCTGAGCCACACCAACCCTTAACATGGTTGGATTTTTTTTTGTCCCCACAGGTTTCGAACCGGTGACTTTTCAACACATAGTGGTTTAACAACACACTCCGTCACTCACGGTCCTACACCTCGAGGACAACATCATGCATATTAAATCATGAGAACAATTTTTATTATTAGCAAGTTTTTTTGTAAAATTATTTTGAGGGGTATAAATTTCACGTCTACATTTAAACATGGGGAAAAAATTTGAAGTTCACAATTATACAAATAACAAAAATAAATTTACCATGGATTAATACTTTTAAAATCGTTTATTTTCATCACTCTTTAATGGCATGAGATAAATGTGAAATGTACAAAATTACTTTCCATTAAAATTATGAAAATTTAGATACATGATGAACAATGAGCACAAAACGATCGATTATATTAAAATTATGAAAATTTAGATACAGTTTAATAAATTGTACTAGCTAAAAAAGTTATTTTCCAAAACATTGTAAAAAACAAACAATTGCATGGAATCGTGCCCATCGCTCCTTTTTTTTGTAAGCACATTATATTATCCTCTGAGAAACAACAAAGATGTACATGCAGTCTTCTTGGCCTTGGATCATCGTAGAAGGAAACCAACCCAAGCCTAGAGAAAGGTCAAAAAAAGATCCTCCTTAGAAAGGCCATTAAATTATAATTGTTCTACAATATGTTCTAAAAGACAATTTTACATGGAAATCAAAACAAAACTAGAGATTGAGACTAAAACTTTCAGACTACAAAATAGAACTATCCGACATGCCATGATCAAGAGCAGTGTTGATTGAAAACCTGGTCACCACGTGATAGAGAAATAGGATCATCCAGAAAGAGCCCATGTTGTGTAGTCTAGTCCAGTACCTATCTATACAACGCCTGGCTAAAAAGGAGGCCTAACAACAAGGTGATTTTGTGGTCCAATTGTTCAATTTTAAACTTCAGATCTACTACCTCACCTCAAACTTCAAAGAGGAATTGCAATTGGTCCTCCTTCAAGCCAAAACCCTCGATCGCTTTATCTAGGCAACTTTACTCCTACATAGGATGAACGAATGGAGAGGGAGGCTCCCCCCTGGGGATCCCTGATGCTATAGGTCCTTCAAATTTGACCAGATTCTTCAACAAGGGGAGCGAAGCCAAACCATCATCCTTGAACCACTCTACACAACAACCCCAATCCAGTACTTTGTTCGAGGTATGCAAATTGTCATGTGGGACCTCAATTTGCATCAATGGAGAACCTTCCACCCGTTCCTTGTCCCTGACAAGATGCATCTCATGTTCTCAATGCACAGTCATCCTGCGTTGAGATCCACGACCACTACGTGCTCGACCCCTTTCTCAGATTCACGGCATCAAACCAGGAAGGAAGAAAATAACACAAGGAAGGAGATCCGGAGGATATGTACTCAACCTCCAACAACTTCTACTAGGAATGAACTTCTTGACCATATTCACCGAATGAATAGACTTGTCAGCCTTCGAGAACGTCATATCAAACTAGATTGTTCATGAATGTGCATAAATTACCATTACTATTGTTATGCTTTTGGAATAACTACCCTTCACATCAGTGGTAATGTTAACCATCGTTCTTTCCATCATTGCATGCACCAAGCATTAAATTGGAGTGATGAGCAAACAAAGATATACGTCGAATGCCCCCTCCACGCGCTCGCCTTGGGGCTCGAGCTAACACTTGGCAAGGCGCATTGTATCCACATGCTTGATCATGACCATCATCATAGCGCCCCATCTAAGGAGCCCATCACAAGCTTCTTGCTTAATACCAATCTAAGAATTGGGTTCATATTCAATTAATCCCATCTCCATGTCACCTTGAACTTGTTGCACAATCTCCTTCTCTTTTACCATAGCTTCCTCCATACAAAATGAACCAATGGAGATATTGTGGAGACAAGGATGACATGGAGAATGACATGGTTACTCCTTGAAGACAAGAGCCACTAGCTAAATCTGAGACCATAGCCATTCCATATAAAAAGACAAATTGGATTTCCAGATTTTCATATTTCTCAATCTGGCTCTCCAAGAAGTTTGAGAACCCTTTCTCCCTGACCCTTTAATTCCATTTCTACTATGTGCTCCCAATCCTCTTTCCATCCTTTCCATTTCCTAGAGGTGAGAGATGGCACCTACCCACATTCCTTTAAGCCTCAAGTTTTACAAAGCACAAAGAAGGCACCTCCCCACATTCCTTTAAGCCTCAAGTTTCACAAAGAACACAACAATCAAAATGGCAGTGTCAACTTGCCATTATTTTAACGTACCAAAGGTCAGATACAAGATCCCCATCTCCCCAAACAAGATACCTCCTACACAAGGCTTCTCAAAGACCAAAAGATTCAACACAAACTAAGAGACTAAAATTCAACACAAACTAAGAGAAAGTACCATAGATCACAATGCTACGATCGAAGTCGAGAACCCAACAAAAATGTAATGAGCAATCTTGAGAATCTCCATAACATAATGTCTCATTCCAAACGCCAAACCCTCTTAAATGACTTGGTACTCCCATCGACGGGAGACTTAATGTCCATCACATCATCGTTCCCATGCAACGCCACTTGGCCTTGTTGAAATATTGTAACTTCAAATAATATTCTAATTATATTTGAGTTATTATTTTATAGATCAAATCCCCTTTTGTGGATTGATCATGTTGTGTCTTGTATAAAACCAAATCCCCTTTTGTGGATTGGTCAAACCATATTTATATGGTAGTATTTGTAAATTCGACCCCTAGGGTTATAAAGTGGTTTTAACCACTCTTGGAAGAAATCGACCCTAGTAAGTGAAGATACATAACCCTAGCACCTCCTCAAGTAGTACTTATAAGTGAGGATGGCACCTCACTTGTTCACTCACTCACTCACATTTCTAGTGTGCATCTTTTGAAGGAAGTTGCAGTTGCAAGAAAAAGAAAAGAGGCACATGCTCAGTGCAATTTTATTCTTGGTGGTTTGATCCTAAGTCTTGGCATTGTATTGGCAATCTATTATTGAGGAAGTTTTTGTTGTGTTTTCTCCCCCATGAGGGTTTCCCAGGATAAAATGTTGTGTACCTTGTGATTATGTCTCTTTCAGTGATCCTATTTATGTTGTTGTTTTGGAAATGCTCTAGTAAATTGAAAAGAACCTAATAACAGCATTAAATTTAACAGACCTTCCACCTCGAATGCATTAGATTATGGGTATTCGGGTAAGTTTCATGGGAGGTGGGATGAGACCCAAACAAATTGTTTTAAGCTTTCCAACCTCAAGAGCAATGGCTTTGTTGGCTTTTGTATTTTTCCATGGAATTGTGGATTATCAAGCCTTGGAAGTACTCGATACTTTCATGATTTTTCACCATTGCTTGTGTTCTGTGAGTGAGGCGACCGAGACAAGCGTCCTGTGAAGTTGTATCGTTGTGTATATAACAGATAATAATGGTTGAATCTCCTATAATCGGGGTCTTAAATATCTCTTTACTTTTGAAAAAAAAAACATTGATATAATGCCAGAGCCTCGACAACCCATAATGGTCCAAGTGGATATCGGTGGCCACCCACCTTTTCCAACTGGCTCAAAACAGTTTTCTGACAAATTTGGCAATTTACTATTTTTAGCAGTTTTAACTTCCGGGGTCATTTTGCCCATAAAATGAATCTCCTCGACGATACATTTCTAATGGGCTATCACACGCCTAAAACAGAGATCGTATGCAAAAGTTACGACCCCAGGAAGTTGATGTACTAACTTACCCAAACGGGGCCCACATGACTTTTGGAGCTTCATCTCCTAGGGTTAGGTTTTTGGATGTCTAGGGTTTTTGGCATTCTTGTTTATTGTAAAAAGACCTTCAGAGCCTCATTGTAATCATCTTCTTGCGAATAAGCGCAATCGTCACATCTCTTCTCAGAGATAAGCCGCCACCATTCTAGCAAGCTTGTTTCCGCTGCATTTCACAGTTTCAACTTATTTCTTTATTGAATATAAAACCAGTGTTATTATATCTCTGTTATTTTATGTTAAGCACCTGTTAATAATCTGTAGTCATTTCGTTCTGCTCATAAAATCTGGATCAGTGGCATCAGAGCGATCTGCTCCTTGTCGTCTTAATGCATGTCCCCAACGAGGTCGGAGTACAAAAATTTGGGTCTCGAGCTTGTTTCTCTTGAAAACAAAAGCTCTCGTACACCCAAGCGACCTCTCATGGAAAGAGAAAAAAAAGATGACGGGACAGAAGATCCTTTTAAACTGTTGATTGAGGAAGCCCTCACGCAACAAAGGAACGAAATGATGGATAGTTTCGTGCAAATCCTTCGACGGCTACCAACAGGGGACGCATCTTCTTCGAGCGGAGGCGCCACCCCCTTCAAGGTACAAATAAACTTCGATATTCATATATTTGAAGGTTAGATAGACGCAGATGTTGTAGACAAGTGGTTGAATCAACTAGAAGGGTATTTTTCTGTCCATAACTTTTTTGATATAGAGAGGATTACTTTTGCGCTCCTCAAAGTCGTTCCCCATGTCAAAAATTGGTGGGAAATTTTCCGTGAGCAAAAGAAAACAGAGAAACCCTCATTATTTACAGTCACGTCCACCTGAGATTCCTTTAGGGATGTTATTAAGGAACGATACTACCCTATCGAAAGTTATGACTACATGTATACCAAATGGACCACATGGCAAGAAAGAGACCAAGCAATGTCAGATTTCACGAATATCTTTCATACCTTGCGCACCAAACTGGGTATCAAAGATTATGTGCGACATCTGGTGCTAAAGTATCGCGGCGCTCTACATAGATATGTCCAGATTGAAATGGAATTTTTTGACATCTCATCCTTGGGCGCAGCCTACTGATATGCCGTCAAAATCGAGCAGAAGCTCAAAAAAAAGACGCGGCAATTTGAACCTAGTAACCCCTCACAAGAAAAGCTAGGAAAGGGCAGCCCCAACCCACAGAACAAAGGACAGAGCAAAGATAGACAGTATCAAGACAACCGGTCCAAGCTGCAAGAAAAGAAGGAAATCGGAAAGATAAAGAAAGTTACTGGGAAGTGGTGCGACTTTCATAAGAGCCCTTGGCATAACACTGCTGACTGTCGCTCAAAGCAGTCGTTGGTGGCCAAAGTGAAAACCTCTGAATCAGATGCGGGTTTAGACTCTAAGCCAGAACCAGAAAGGGGAAGACGGATCATTGACGTGGAACCCAGTGCCACCGTTGCTACCACCAAGCTCCAGTCTGGTGAACCAAACGAGCCAAAAAAATGAGAACGACTCTTCCATTCACAGATGTGGATAAAAGGCACCCCACTGCACTTCATCGTGGATAGCGGTACCCAGAAGAACCTCATCTCAGCAGAGGTCGTCAAGCAATTGGCCCTACCGACAACACCGCACCCACAACCCTACACCATTGGATGGCTCCGCCAAGGAAGCGATCTCTGCGTCAGCCAACAGTGTCGACTGTCGTACGGCATCAAGCCTTCAAAGACGAAGTATTGTATGATGTTGTTCCTCTCGAAGTTTGTGATGTTCTTTTGGGCCAACCTTATTTATGAAAACGTCATGTTGTATATGAGTCTAGGCCTCGTAGTGTTATTATTACTTTGAACAAAAAATTGTACAAGATACCCGAGGCAGTCCCACCTAGTGTTATTTCCTTGATCTCTGCTAAGCAATGCAAGAAGGTAATCTCTCAGACGGGGAAGTTTGTCTTCTTCGTGATTTGCTCTCTCAATAAGCGAAAGATCACAGCCACATCCAGGGTCTCTACGGCCGACCTCTCCACACGGCAGAAGCAAGTAGATAAGGTCGTGGAAGAATACTCGGATATCTTCTCCTCACCTACCGAGGTACCTCTGCACTGCCAGGTCAAGCACCCCATCGATCTGACCTCCGACGCACCGCTACCCAATGGGCCAGTCTATCGTCGCTCTGTTAGAAAATGAGGAGATCAAGCAACAGATCCAAAAACTGCTCCACAAGGGGCACATCCATCCCAGCTCATCACCTTGTGGGAGCCCAATCGTGCTGGTACAGAAGAAAGATGAAACCTGGCGACTTTGCATTGATTACCGGACTCTGAATAAAATCACAATCAGAAATCGGTACCCGATTCCCCGAATCGACGACCTCCTTGATCAACTCACGGAGGCCAAATACTCAGTAAGATTGATCTGAAGTCCGGCTACCACCAGAGCCCAATAAAACAGACAAATGTATGGAAAATCGCCTTCAAGTCAAATGAAGGCCTTTTGGAATGGTTGGTTATGCCCTTTGGTTTGACAAATGCTCCAGCCACTTTCATGAGGATAATGGACGATACCCTGCGACCATTCACCAATACTTTTGTAGTGATGTATCTGAATGACATTCTTATTTACAGCAAAACTTGGGTCGAACACTTGCAACATATTCAGCAGGTTCTGCACACCTTGCGGCAGCACAACCTATATGCCAACTTGAAAAAATGCTCCTTCGACATGCACAGGGTCCATTACCTAGGCTACATCACTGATCAGCATGGCATACATGTAGATCCAGCCAAGATCCAAGTCATCCATAACTGGTCAGCCCCAACCACTCACTGAGCTTCGGAGCTTCTGAGGCCTTGCCAATTTCTATCGCAGGTTCGTGTTGGGATTCTCCCATATTGCATGGGCCCTTAGCCAAATAACCAGGGGTGGTGGTAAGGCGAAATTTGTGTGGTGTCGGTCTCAACAACAAGCGTTCGACGATTTGAAGCAGCGATTGTGCTCAGCCCCGGTACTTTCACTACCAGACCTACAGCAGCCCTTTGAAATCGAGACAGATGCTTCAAACTATGCGGTGGACGCCATTCTCACTCAGCACGGCCACCCCATGGCCTATCATAGTGAGACACTATCAGATGTTATCCGTAAGCACCCTACTTACGATAAAGAAATGTACTCCATTGTGCAAGCCTGCCGCCAGTGAAGACATTACATTCTTGAGAAGGAGACAATGATCCACACTGATCATAAGCCACTGCGGTTCATGCAGAGACAAGGAAAATTGCATAATGATCGCCATCAAAAGTGGTCCACATACTTGCAGCAATTCCACATCAACATCAAGTATAAAACAGGAAGCATCAATCGCGTCATTGATTGCCTCAACAGACCGTCAGTCGCGGCACCACGATGCTAAACTCCTGCGGCCATGAGACCTCTGGATGGCCCCAACTCTATGAGACAAACCCGGACTTCATCACCACCTACCAAATGTTGGGTACAAACGCAGTTGTCGATAATTTCCATCTTCAAGATGGGTTGTTGTGTCATCTGGGCCATATTTGTGTTCCATCAAGCGAGCGAGCGAAGCTGATCTGGGAAAGCCCACTACAGTCGGGTGGCAAGACACTTTGGCGACGAAAAGACAGTGGCGATGCTACAAAAACATTTCCACTGGCCAAAACTTCGACAGGAGGTGAACAAGTATATCAGGTCCTGCACTGCCTACGCTATTGTCAAACCGATCACTAAGAAACAAGACCTATACACCCCTCTTTCTACTCCTAATAGGCCATGGGAATCCATCTCAATGGACTACATGTCGAGCCTCCCATCCACAAAGCAGGGAAATCACTGTGTTTTTGTGGTTGTTGATCGTTTTTCTAAGATGGCGATTATGATTGCCTGCAAGAAGAACATCACAGCAGAGGCCACTGCCAAGCTCTTTTTTGAACGAGTCTGGGTACATTTTGGAATCTCACAAACCATTGTTTCAAATCGGGACAGTCGATTTCTCAGCACATTTTGGTCGAGCCTCTGATCACTGTTGGACACCAAGCTCACCAAATCCACGACCTTCCACCCCCAGACAAATGGTCAAACCGAGATCGTCAATCGAATGATTGTGCATATCCTTCGCATGTATAATTCAAAGCACCCTCGCACATGGGATGAGAGCCTTCCCTATGTCCAACATCGCTACAATGGAGCACTGCATAGCTCAACCAGCCACAGCGCATTTCAGGTGGGGTTGGGATTCCAACCATTGGGTCCCATAGATGTTGCACTTCCCCTTGCGGTCACCTCGACCGACTCATCTCCTGCTCCCACTGACGCTGACAAAGCCACCCGGTTCATTGAGCGGATCCAGCACATCCGTCAACAGGTTCAAGATATCCTACAGAAGTCCAACGACAAGTACAAGCAACGCCATGATCAACATCGGGTGCCACATAAGTTTCAGGTGGATGACAAAGTTTGGTTACACTTGCAGAAAGAACACCTTTCAAGACTCCATCGAAAGCTTCGCCCACTTCGTTATGGGTCGTACACCATCACCAAGGTCATGGGAGATAATGTTTTTGAGCTCAACATTCCTCATTTCCTTGGCACGCACCCAGTGTTCAACGTGGATCTCCTTCAACCTTATTTCCCACCATTATTGGACACCTCAGACATAGCAAAGCAGCTGAAACCAACATAGCTCAACCCCAACTACATACAACAAGCATCCAGCGATCAGATTGTGGATACACAGATCAAGGGCACTCGACAGCAAAAGATCCAGCTTTATTGAGTCGTTAAAGTAGAGCAACTCCTACACCAAGGCAAGTGGCTCACCCGAGGTCAAATTCAGTAGAAATTCTCATCTGATGGGGGAACTCAACGCAATGGAGACCATTACTTACTAAGTAGAGAGGATTGACCCAAGTGGATATCGGTGGCCACCCACCTTTTCCAACTGACTCAAAACAATTTTCTGACAATTGTGACAATTTACTATTTTTAGCAATTTTAACTTCTGAGACTATTTTGCGTCTAAAACGAATCTCCTCGACGATACCTTTCCAATGGGTTATCACACGCCTAAAACAAGGATCGTATGCAAAAGTTACAACCCCAAGAAGTTGATGTACTAACTTACCCAAACGAGGCCCACATGACTTTTGACGCTTCATCTCCTAGAGTTAGGTTTTTGAATGTCTTGAGGTTTTGACATTCTTGTTTATTGTAAAAAGACTTTCAAAGCCTCATTGTAATCATCTTCTTGTGAATGAGCGCAGTCATCACATCTTTTCTAAGAGATAAGCCGCCACCATTCCAGTAAGTTTGTTTCTGCTGCATTTTACAATTTCAGCTTATTTCCTTATTGAATAGAAAATTAGTTTTACTATATCTCTGTTATTTTTTGTTAAGCACCTGTTAATACTCTATAGTTATTTCATTCTGTTCATAAAATCCGGATCACATAATCCTAGTAAAAACTTAATTACTCATTTACTTCATGATCTAGTATAATACCTCCCTGCCCCCTCACTAGCACCTTATCTTCAAAATGGCGAAATTTATAATTAAATATCTATTTTATCACAACAACCATAGCTGAAATTAAGAACGGAGCCCTCCTCGTTTGCAAGAACATATTGTTTTTGTATCCGTACCTCTCAATGTTAGGAGGCCTCCTTAATCCCCTTGTGCAGCTTTTAAGCCCTTGACCAAAAGCTACTTTTAAAACTATAATATCAAGCTGCTTATTCCCTCTAAAAAAATAAAGTTTACTTTGAATATGTTTATTTACGTGTGCATCTACTATACGATTATGCACTTAGTTCATTCCATTGTTAATATCTTTATCTTCAAAGATAGGACAGTAACCACAGTGGATTTTATACTTGTAATGACAAGAATAACGATATACACACATGAATCGAAGACTACATAATGGCAGTACTTACAATCATCCAAATTTTGATCTCTTTGGAAAGAACAAAATAGTAGATTTCTGTTGCTGTGCAAAACTAAACTTATCGAGCGCTACAAGGTGGTGTATCGGAAAGCACCCTTACTCTAAGAAACCACAATTATTTCAGATCAAATACATAAGGACAAGGATGCTTCGAACTCCTCCAAAAATCAACAGATCTAACTTATTCTGTCAATCAGAATAAATATTTCCGATTTAAATATTAAAAGCCACACGTACTGGTCCCAATAAATGGCATCCAATGTTCCTCTAGCAGAGATCAGTATATTCTCTAGAGGAACGAGAATGTGCCACATGCCAATGCTGTTAATAAGACCATCGTAATCCATATTGGGCGAGTTCCGTAGTGTCTATAGGGTACTGATATGCTCATAGCTCATACGATATTTACCCTGAAATAGAGACCTGGAAAGAAGTTAAGAATAAAAAGAAAACAAAAACTAACTGCTCTTTTCAATAATAGTCAAACAAGCAGAATAAACACAATGATGTCATTCTCCTCGACTTCATTATATATCCTACATGAGAAAAGTAAAATGGCAAAATTATGTCATTTTTCCTAACTCAATTATATGACATTCTCCCCTGCTACAACATTATATCTTCTACATGATCAAAGTAAGACTGGAAATGTCATTTTCGCCAACTCAATTATATATATCATCCTCCCCTACTAAAACATATCTCCTACATGAGAAAAGTAAGACTGGAAAAAATAATGTCATTATCCCCAACTCCATTATATCCCCTACTAGAGAAAAGTTAGATTGCTGAAACTCAGAATAAAATTTACAGCTTCACGAGGCAATTTCCAAAAATCAGATAATTTGCCAGTTTGTGGTCTTACATTTCACAACTGCATTGTCCTATTACAAGTCTAGTGTACAATAAGGATTTATAGATCATTGTACCAATAATAATAGCCCTATTAGCTTTCAAAATATGCTATAAACTGCAGAGCCAACACTTAATGCTGCAAGCCCATACTATTTTTACCCTTGGCAAATGACATTTTGTTTTACTTTACAATTCAGCCAGGCAGTGTGTGCCATTGTTTACGCATCGAACAACACCTGATGACTGTCTTGTGTCAAATATAATAATCTCAAAATTGAAAACCATAAAATAAGTCGCATTGCTTGCCTTCCATGAAAAATAATCATTTGCTGTCCGGTGACAGCCCACAACTTGTCCATCCAAAGAGGAACATGTCATGTCAAGTTAGTAGACTACCATATTCAGAGATTAAAAAGAAGGGCATGCCATAAGCAGATTACTTGAAAGCTTTACCCTCAAGCATACAAGTACATCTTTCCAATGTATAACTGACAGATATTTAATATAAAGCCTGGTAAAGAATTTTATATACCTCAAATGTAAAACACTTTAGGACTACAAGATATCTGATTG
The DNA here is from genome assembly GCA_032191745.1 of Picea mariana. NCBI lineage: Eukaryota > Viridiplantae > Streptophyta > Pinopsida > Pinales > Pinaceae > Picea > Picea mariana. The sequence continues at coordinate 11,920 of JASDQU010100039.1, read as the reverse complement.
TCCTCTTTGACATAGACGGTGCAGGAAGCCAGCCTGGAAATATCTATTCCTTCGAATGCCTTTGAGAAAGAAGCACTTTCATGATTTCATAAGTCATAAACACAATACCAACACTTGGAACGACTTTGAGGTACTCTGGAAGAATTCCCCTGTATAAACGAGACCATCCTTCTGTCCGAATTATCTGTCTGAACGTGCCAAGAAGTCCCGTGTTGTATACATGAGCACGTCCACCTGCACCTTCCAGCTGCATTCTTCTTCTCACCAAATCAAGTGGAAATGTTGCTGCAATATTTAAAAATTAGTATGCACATGGAAGAGATTGCTTCAGTAGCAGTAAATGACTACATTGAAAAACCATATGGAATAACTTGTGCAGGCATTTCTAAAATGTCCAGTGAGCTAAACTGCCTTTGCTTTTATCATTACATGCTTTCATACAAGATTTGTTCAATATCACACTCCATCATTGAGCTTTTGTGAAATTGTATGGACTTGAAAATCCCTACATCCAAATCAGGATAAGGGCATTGGAAGACAATACATATTTTTGCTGGACCGTATTATTTTACCTGTCGAGGATGCAACACCTGAAAGGCTACCACAGGCCAAGCTAACCGCCACAGGTGAATGCTGAGGCCTGAAACATAAGAGCATTCACTTTAAAAAAGCTAAAGTAAAGGAGAAATGCTTGAGAAAGCAATTTCCTAGACAATCGTCTTTGAAAAAACAGGAGTACATAAATCCCTTACCTCTCAATCTCCCAAGCAGATTTAAGACTCTCATAAACACAGAAACTAATAGCTATATTAGGTCCAACTCCCTGCATTGTGCAAACAATGCATAATCAGATTAGGACTTCAAAAAATGGCTGTTTTCCAAAGAAGAATGTAAGAGAAAAAAAAATCTTCAGTAACAGCTTCAAACAATAGTAGAGGACCGACGTATATACAATGTATGCCATACTAACCAATAGAGTTGGCCCAAGGCCTTTGTACAACCCCTTGATGCCTTCATCTCTGCAAATAGTATAGAGAGCATGTGTAATGCCTCTATAGTACATGACACTTGTCTGTAATTATAATAAAATTTCATGTCAGAAGAAATGAGGACATTTAACCATTCATAGATGACGGCACTCACAACAATCCTGCTTCCCGTAAAAATCCTGTTAGTGGATGGCTGATTAAAAGATGATATAGTTACCATGGTCATCTACCTTATCTATAATCACGTGTCCCAAATTTTAACATTAAAAATATAAAACCAAGGTATATAATCAGAATGTATAAGCATATACATCTGCAGACTTTGACATTTTTAGCAAACTTTTGAAAAATCCTGTTAGTGGATGGCTGATTAAAAGATGATATAGTTACCATGGTCATCTACCTTATCTATAATCATGTGTCACAAATTTTAACATTAAAAATATAAAACCAAGGTATATAATCAGAATGTATAAGCATATACATCTGCAGACTTTGACATTTTTAGCAAACTTTTGAATACGTATAAGTGGACTCAAACACATTGAGAAAAGATAAAAACACTAAACGGTAAACCTTCTATACTGGACATTAATCAAGAATAACAATCCACTCCGACAGATATGAGTTTTTGGCTTATGCAAGAATGGAACATTACATTACCCGGAATTACGACAAATCATGAGTAACATGAAAAAAGAACAGTACAGTATCAAACTGATTCAAATAAAATCACCTGTGCTGCCAACCGAGTCCTGACAAGATCCAATGGATATGTGATTGATGCAGCTGTTACTCCTGCTGCACCACCACCTAATAAACGAATACAAAGGTCTGTGCTAAGATTATCTCTATGCTTTTCCATACCAGGCATTGACTTCATGATCTGAAAAAAGGAACTCATTAAGGCATATCATGCATCCTACAAGAATTCATGGTTTGATAACAAATCTAAAATATCTCTCATTGAGGCAAATGTAATTCCATCATGCAACACTTTATTTTCAAATGAAATTCAATTCGAAGAGATCAATACTCACTGATTTGTATCGCTCATATGTGTAAAAACTAATGGATGAATAAGGAAGTCGATGAGCAATTGTGACCAAATTGCCCCTCCAAAAAGCTCTGACTCCTTCTTCGGAAACAATCCGGGATGCTTCACGGAAAATACTTGCTTTATGCAAACTCGCACCATCAGAGTGCATGCCTTGAACCTGGGGAAAGAAAATTGGTCATCGTTTATCTAGAAAGGGAAAAGATCAATGTCGCATACATCAAATGACAAATATAAATTAAAAAAAGCAAGTGGATTTAAAAGGAAAAAAAAAAACAATTCCTGCCAAAAATAAATATAAAAATTCAATTATCCATAATCTACTGTGGAAAAAATATTCAAAATACACTAGATTAATTTCCAATTTGAATAAATGGACATTTTGATTTGTTGTTTCCCAAGTGACTGAAGAACACACTTATTTCCCAATAATATACAAGGAAGAATACATAACACATTTATATTTTAAGTTCCAAACTATGAGAATCTATCCTTCTCATTATCTGTCCATTCTTTTGTTGATTAATAAGGCACTCGGCTATTTCCCAATAATATACAAGGAAGAACACATAACACATTTATATTTTAAGTTCCATACTATGAGAATCTATCCTTCTCATTATCTGTCCATTCTTTTGTTGATTAATAAGGCACAAGGCCCCTTATTTGCTTGATGCTGTACGTGCTAGTTTAGCTGCAGAGAAAACTAGACTATATATTTTATCCATTAGAATGTGCAAAGCGATATTAGCAATTCAAGATTCCAAATTTTCTTCCTTGGTCAATGAGACACTGAAATCAAACTCCCGAAAGAGGAAAGGCGAGTGATATTTGAGGAAAGGCATTTAAATTTGAATGGTCATAACATGATAAAAATCTGCAAAAGTTAAAATCCGTGTATTATGTAGTAGTATTTTATTAAGGTGTGCGGTGAGCATTTTATTATGGGCTTGATCTTGAACCATTTGGTTTTGTCGTCAGCTACAAAACTCCATTGCAGATTTAAACCCATAGAAGAAAACTGGAAGTTTTCACAATAGTTACAAGGTTCAAGCTGAAGAGGAGGAAGCTAAATATTTTCATTGCAGATTGAACATTGGAAGGAAAATGGTGATTTTTGTTAGAATATGAAGGATGCGTGCTCATTTTACCATTGACAATACCCTTGTCACCCAACCATAGGCCGAAGCCACACTCCGAACACCTTAACCTTGACAGAGAATCATTCCAGAAGCAAACCCTAAGCTAAATAGCCATACAAAGGGTAGCGCACCTTTCCCCAAGGATAGCGCATCAACAAAGACTGATCAGATGTTCCAAACCCTAGCCAAGAGATAGTCCAAGCCAAAACATAACTGCTAGTTGCAGCAGCTGCACCAGCAGCTCTCCTCCAAACCTGCGCACAAGACTACAACTGCACTGCACAGAACTGGCTCTCTGCAACTGCTGAAATGTGTCAAATGAGAGACTGGTGCCCTGTATTTATAGTGGTTCTGGCAGACTTACTGGGGCCAACTTCTCCTTCTGGGTACTTGTATGTTCAGTATATATTAATTCTTCTGGCCGACTTCTTCTCTTGGAGGCTAATAACCTAATACATATTATCTTCTTGAGTCGACAAGTCTTCTAGGGGTATTGGCCAACTCATTAGGGTTTCTCTTGCTTCTCGAAGTCTTCTATTCTCGTCAGGTTCACACGTGGAGGTAAATACCTCCAGCAGCTACCATAATATCAACACTCCCTCCTAGCTAGGGAGGTATTACAGGTAATGTTCTTGAGCACAAAAGCATACCATTCACCCGGTAGCATCAACATAGTTGTATAGACTAGATCATGACTAGATCATGAGCACCATCATCATCATCAGTCTCATCGGCTACATCATCTCTCAAAACCATACTCTATTTGAGTAATCAGACATGATGCTCACTCCACAGAATGATACAAGAGCCATTCTTCTAGTCTAGAAGAGTAAATGCTCTGAACCATTTTCTGTCTGGAAAATCTCTGTCATCATTCATCTAGCTGATGATTATCTCCAATAAACTATTGATAGTCTTCAATACAATCAGAACAAAAATAGAACACAACTGTGTCTATCCATAGTAGTACATAACTACAATCCAGTGGTACACTACCACACCAAGTAACACACAAGTACTTGATCAACAACGTATAGTCACGAACAGTGGAACATATCCACCACAGTAGTATACATCTACTGTCATACAGTCTTCATAACAAACATTTCATAGCAACCTACACAGAAACAATGTTATGATATAAATTGAATCATCTGGGCCAATCTTTCACTCACATCTGTGAGATCTGAAAGAATATCTGCCCTCAGTGTAGAACATCAACAATGGGCTATCTGCCCTATTCTTCTCAAACAAAGAAGAATGATTGTTTTTTATTTCTGAGCCTAGACCATTCCTTACCCTGGGCCATTCCTCCTACACTAATCAAAGTGCACCCTGAAAAGAATGTATAAACCCTAAGGAATGTCTGTCCCTGATTGTTGACCCTAGACCATTCCCCACCCTGGGCCATTCCTCCTATACTAATCAAAGTGCACCCTGGAGAGAATGTATAAACCCTAAGGAATGACTGTCTGGACCATTTCCCCTGTTAACCACAAGAGGAAAAGACTATCATGTATCAACCTCCAAAACAAAGCATTCCTCATGTTAACCACAATGAGAAATCGTTGTCCGACGAGGCGGGCCAGTCTTCTTGAGTAACCCTCAAGAAGAAAGACTGCCCTAGACCACTCCCCATGTTAACCACAATGGGAAGTCCTTGTCTATGATACATCAGCAATCTGGACCATTTCCCATGTTAACCACAATGGGAAATCACTGTTCGTCAGAAAACTCAATCCACTTTCCGAACAGGAAAGCATCTGTCCAAGATGGACTATTTTTCAATCTTGAAAATGAATGTCTTCAATAATATTTTCAATGCTCCCTCTCAACCTGGAAGCCATCTCTTCCTTTTTCAATAAGGAAGTCGTCTCCACGAGCTCCAGCTTGAGTACGCAAACTCTTTCACCTTGGATAGAAGCTTTACCAAAATGTCTGCTTATCTGCACATCTGTGGAGATATGTATTGGAGAACCACTTTCTCCTTTCTGGACTTCATCACGGATAATGAAATGCTTGATTTCAAATGTACTTTAGTCTGAAACAATGTGAAGGCTTTATGTAACTCTGAACAATAGAGTATATCATAGTTGGAAAACTGGAACATATCCATGTGGCACTTCTTCTGTCATCGTGAGATCTGATCTACTGAGTAATCATCTTGATGTTATAGGGAATCTTCACCACGCTTCTGCTATGCACTGGAGGTTCTCCACCAAGTTATCTTCTTCTATCTACATTCAAGGGTCTCTTTCTGGTATGCCTCAAAGTCTTGAGATTGCTCTTCATACGCTCTTTATTCAATTTCTCTGGAGAACAATCTTTGTATTCATCTGATGTAGAACTCCAACTTATGGATGTTGCAGATGATATAATGACTCATGTAGAGATAAGTCTAGTTTACTGGAACAAGTAATCATCACAGTCTTCTCCCTCCATCTAGGAGAACCTCTAGTTTTGGATCTCGCAATGCTTTCATTCATAAGTCTTCCATACACTGTTCTTCATCACAACTTTCAATTCCTATGCTTAATTGCTTTTATTGAGTTTACATCAGGCTAATAATCTTGTGATTCTTGATATAATGACTGGTTGTTTTGGCTTCTCTTTCTTTCTTGGAATCTTCATGTGTTTCTTTAGTTCTCAGGTCCATGGAGTTTCTTATAGATTCCATGCCTTAAAGATTCCATCATAGGATCACGGATGTGGATGAACAATCAAGGATACTTTAAGGCTTCTCTTTGAAGAATAGGTATTGTCTTTCATGGTTGCTATCATGGATATATACTTCATCATCTTCAATGGATCATAGGATTAGCTCCCTCCTAATCCTTGCTTCATGTATGAATGCATATAATTGGCTCCCTCCGTCTAACAGAGTCCATGCTTCCATCTGCATCCTTATTGTCTTCTACAATATATAATTGGCTTTCTTGTCTAACAGAGTCCACGCTTATGTCTTGTTGTCTTCTACAAAACGTCATAAGTCTTTTTCGAATTTATTCTCGATTGCTGACTTATTTCTGTCTTTGCTTCTTCTACGTCTCTTCATGATTGATTCAGCTTATCTTGCAATAGCTTCCACATGATTTGTATTTCATTTTTTCATGTGTATTATCTAATGATATCCATTCTTATCTTGTTGTTCTTCCATAGGTATAGTTCTTCTTGGAACACATTATCTTCTAAGAGATAGATATACAAGATATGTACAGAGACAATGCAAACAGGATATGTACAAAAAATAAGAAGAGTTTTGTTACATTAGAAGAAGAAGTCTCTTCCATTTTGCTTAGTCTTCTTTGTAGGTTCATTTTCTTCGGCAATTGATGCTTCGTGTTTCTCCTTCCTTTTCTTTAGCTCATGACAATGATTCTTGAAGTGACCATACTTTCGACATTTGAAGCATTGTACATTTGAAATGTCTTTCTCTTGATTTGGCTTCCTCCTTGAACCAAACTTCCTTTTGTTCCTGAAGTTCTTGAATCTTGCTGTGAAGGCTTGATCATTGTACTTCTTTTGGGGTTTCTCTTTTGCACTGATCCTTGATTCTTCTTGAGCACAGCAAATCCAAAGTTTTTCAAATGTCGGATACTCCTTTCTTGTGTTCATGCTTGCGGCAAATGCATCCCACGTATTGGGAAGACCATTGAGTACTATGTTTACCAACTCCTTTTCTGAGATGATCTCTTCAATAGCTTGTAGTTGATCTCTAAACTGAGAGATTCTCACAAAATATGATGTTATGCTATCCTAATCATTCATCTTCATGTCATGGAGCTCATTCTTCAGACTCATAACTTGTCCAATGTTTCTGATCGAGAAGAGATTTGTTAGGGCATCATACATCTTCTTCGATGAGTCAAGATGGGAGATGTAGGGTATCAAGTGGTCTTTTATAGATTCCACTATGATACTCATAGCATTGATATCACTGTCTTTGAATTTCTCCATAGCTGCAACATTCTGCGGTTCCTTCTCTTTTCCTTCTTCAATGGCTTCACGATCTTTCCTTTCACGATATCCAGCACTTTATTCTTGGCAAGGATGAGGTCAATCCTTGTTTTCCATGCTCTGAAGCTAGAGGCTCCATCTAACTTGTTCTCTAACTTCATAGAATAAGTCATGGTTGCTTTGACTTGGTCAAACCCTAGATTTGACCATAAACTCAAACTTTATGTTTTGGCTTGCTGAGAGTATCAGGAGATGCGCTAGGCTAGAGTGCATTGATCTATCCGGAGATTAGGTCAATCCATTCACTTAAGGTGCCTCAACAAGAGGATTAGGGTTTCTGCAACTGCTCCTGGTAGTAACCCTAGCGACAGTGTCTTGGAAGCTGCTTATGCTAGTAACCCTAGCGACAGTTCCTCAACGAGCTCAATATCCTAGCGGCTATGTTTCTTCAGTGTTTAGACTAAATGAAGGAGGTGTGGGCGCATAACCTGTTAGAATATGAAGGATGTGTGCTCGTTTTACCATTGACAATACCCTTGTCACCCAACCATAAGCCAAAGCACCCTCCGAGCACCTTAACTTTGACAAAGAATCATTCCAGAAGCAAACCCTAGGCTAGATAGCCATACAAAGGGTAGTGCACCTTTCCCCAAGGATAACGCATCAACAAACGCTGATCAGATGTTCCAAACCCTAGACAAGAGATAGTCCAAGCCAAAACGTAACTGCTAGTTGCAACAGCTCTCCTCCAAACCTACTCACAAGACTGCAACTGCACTGCACAGAACTAGCTCTCTGCAACTGCTGAGATGTGTCAAATGAGAGACTGGCACCCTATATTTATAGTGGTTCTGGCAGACTTACTGGGGCCGACTTCTCCTTCTGAGTACCTGTCTGTTCAGTATATATTAATTCTTATGGCCGACTTCTTCTCTTGGAGGCTAATAACCTAATACATATTATCTTCTTGAGCCGACAAGTCTTCTAGGGTTATTAGCCAACTCATTAGGGTTTCTCTTGCTTCCCGAAGTCTTCTATTCTCATCAGGTTCACACGTGGAGGTAAATACCTCCCACAGCTACCATAATATCAACAATTTTCACCATAGTTAGCAGGTTCAAAAAGTTCAGTAGGTTCTGAGAAGAGGGAGGAGGGTTTGAAAACTTCAGGATTTTAAAAGAAGTTCAAAAGTTTCAAAAAAGAGGTTCAGAAACAAACATATAAAATTTGTACATATTATTAAGGAATCCAGAAACTTACATAAATAATCTTTAAAATAAATGTATACATAAGTCACAGTATTATAATAATTACTATCTATAATTTAAAGTGTGAGCACAGAAAACATGAAATTTAAACATTTGCACTGTCAAAACCTAACTGCTGCCGGCATCTTCAACTAATGCTTTACTAGTCTCGGTAACATCTTTATTAGGATTCAATTAACCCCATTGTAGGCTCTCTAATTCCCTCGAAAGAGAATAGAAATAAAAACAGGCCTATGTTTCTAGCTTGTAAAGCAGAGGAGTGTGAGATGGGAGGATCACAGGAATTTTTTGTACTTTTTGATTTTAAATCGAATATTCAAGGTTTTTATTGCGGTAGAGCCAAACCTGGTAACTATGATTTTCAAGGTCCATTGAAAAAATAGCATCCATATGAATAATGCAACCATTTACAAACCTGAAACAGAATGGTAAGCCGAGCCAATGGAGCCGTGCAGGTCTTGCTGACAGCACCTGCAATACCTCCTGCTAAAAGCTGTGAAATTGTCCCAATCTGCGAATGCTGCACCGATTGCCGCACGAACCTTTTCACACCTCTGTCTACATCACCATGCTGGTTCTTATCTGAGCTGTTCAGGGACGCGGTAGGGCCAGCCAACTGTGTCCTCTGGGAAGAAATCCCACCCTCCACCACAACACTCACCCGGCTTGCAGGGCCCGAATGAAGCCGCCCTTCAGCGGCCGCTTCAGTCTGCATCCTTGCCCTTTTTAATGGCTATCTGGATTATTTGCCCCTCGGAACTCTCTTAACTCGCATGGACTGCTTGTCCCACCTCACCAACGAGTCGCAAAGGGGATACGGATAGAAATTTAAGCTGAAAGCAATCGCAGATTGCCTTGAAAATGCCACTATGGTTTGGGCTGTGGAGCAGCAGAATTCTTCGAGACCTTGGCTGTACACCCAAATATACAAACCTCCTCTGTTTCATATGCAAGTCGACCCCCAAATTTGGCACCTTTCACCAGAATCACGGCGACCGCACTGCTGCCCTAAATCATTCATCCCATCAGTTTCAACTTTGTCAAATATCAATAAGAACACTGAAACCGGAAACACACGGCACTGCTTTGGACAGAAAACGAGACCATGGCCTTATAGCCGTCAGACGAACCCAAAAAAGGCGTGTCCTCTCAAAACCTCGAATAAAAATGCTCCGAGAATCAGAAAATCCCCCTAAAATTGGGGCCGACTTCGAAATACCTTATTCCGACCTCAAAACCCTGCCCGCCAAAAATAACATGTTTTTCTGGAAAATTCTTATTCCCGTAATAGAGGAATTCACAGCTTAAAAAGGACCTCTAGTTCACGAAATTTCGATTTGAAAATTTGCACAGAACGAATCTCGTACCAACCTGATCGGTTGAGCCGCTGTTCGAAACGCGCGAGCAGGGCTTTAAAATGGTGGCTCTGGGCGTCAATCGATGGTAATAAAGGAGCAAGAAATACATATATATATATAATTGAACAACCGCGGTCCTGAATATTTTTAATTTTTATTTTTCGTGCATCCCTAACCCTAATACACGGCAGAGCCACTTACGAGCATAAGGATACCAGCATATGCCACCAGAACCTTGCTTTAACTAGAGTTTAGCTCTGGGTTAGTTTGAACCCCTCGTTGAACTGATGCCGAATATTCTAGTTTGATTATTATTTTTTTTGAAAAAGGATTTGTTATTGTTATTTTTGGCTATTAGCAGCACTTTAGAATGAGTGGCAATGGAAACTTACCTCATAATGTGTGGTTAATAGGTTATACAAACTTTGAGAGGATGCTTCTTTGTAATCGTTCATCTCCTAGTAAACTTACAAATATATGTACATCACAAATATCCACAAATAAAAAATCATTTATAAAATGTTATCATGTTATCACATTAATTTTTTAAACATTTACATTGAAAACCAACATCTAAATTTAACAGTGACCAAGTTTAAAAAATAAAATTATATCATAAAAGATATTGATTATTGAAAAAGTGTGAACATTATTGTATAAAGGTGCATTCAACTTGCATGATTGGACAAGATCAAAGAAAATATTTAAGCATGGATGCCTCAAATCCATGAGGAGGGGAGACTTGACAGCCACGTGTGATGTTCTTATAATAAGGAAGATTATATATTTAAGCATGGATGCCTCAAATCCATGAGGAGGGGAGACTTGACAGCCACGTGTCATGTTTTTATAATAAGGAAGATTATATTTGAGCATAATTGAGTGAGGTGTCATACTCTTATAATGAGGAGGATTCCATTGGAGCATAATTGAGTGAGGTGTCATGAGGGAGATGCTTTGTTTTATTGGGCTCTTTTTCTTTCGAATTTCTACTTGTCTCTCTGAAAAGTCCATTGTTTTGCTTTGGAATGGGTTTTAGTATATTGTCTCGCATTTTGGGTTTGTGTGGAGTGGGATGCCATCCACATTATTGAGACTAATTCTTATTACGTGTACATTAAGGGTCTATGGATTCAGTGACATTCCATATTTAACAATTTAATCATTTATCAAAAGCATGTTTTACATGTGGTAGTGGAGTCCCTGTAATAATGCATTACATGACAAGCTCAAGATTGTCTAGCTGAAGTTTACTTAGTGATCAAGGGCTTTGAGAATATACCATTATCATTTTCAAAATGGAGAGGCTGAGGATTGCTTACTTGAAGGAGACCCAATGACCAAGGGTTTGAGAAAATACTTATCACCATAATGAAACCTTAAATTAAAGTAAATTAAATTGAGTTGCTCTTCATCACTACTCACTAATAAAGTTAATAAATTGAGGTTTAATATTCCAATTGTATATTCATTTATTCATATAAGGATTCGAATCTTAAAGGCAATGTAATAGTGATTAATCAAGTTTTTTAATATGAAATTTATATATATATATAAAGTCTTAGATTATGTTTCAATGGTGAAGATAATGAGATGATAGATTATTTATTTATATGGTATCATTTATCTATATAGGAATTTGAATCTTAAAGGCAATGTAATAGTGATTAATAAAGGGGGAACATTTGTCGGCTAATCCTTTTTGGTGGGTATGTTAAGTAATCAATTGACCTTCTCGTTGACTAGAGAGAGAGACCTGACTGAACGAAGTACGTTTCATAGATCAAGATGCTTTCGGAACCAAGTCACTTGAGCGAGATAGAGGAAAGTGGAACTAACTATGGAGCGATTGACTTCAAAGAAAGCGTAGTAGCTCACCATCTCCGTGACACCGAAAAAGGGAGCTCCACAGTGGATCGATCATGGATTCATTGAAGCGGTGAAACCACACACTCTGCTCGAAGCTATGTAGAGGCACCTATTATGACGGGATTCTTTCTGCGGGGACTTCGAAAAAGGGATTGGCTTTTGGACAATAGGTCCCCGGACGACTGGCTTTTGTACCATAGATGGACGAGGTGAGGGTCTTTTGATCCCAATCTCCATCTTTGCCCCACCCGAAAGAGGATCGAATTGGCACGATAAAGTA
>JASDQU010100038.1:319832-340708 GCA_032191745.1 Picea mariana | reverse complement strand
TAGGTGTGAAAAGAGGCAAGCGAAACCATGACCTCACTCCTAGTCAGTAGGTGTGAAAAGAGGTCGTCTCTACAACCTCACTCCTGTCAACGCAGGTGTGAAAAGAGGCTGTCCACAAGTGTCAAAAACTGCCCAACTGTCCTCTACAAAAATCTGCCCTCTAACAACCACTGAACGAGTCAATGGCTGTCCACAAAATTCTGCCAAGAAGATGTATATGACAACCAACACATATGTTGTCCAAACTACTAAAAAATCAACCATCTCAACTCTGATACCATGAAGATTTTCAGGTCCTATCAAGCTTGTCAACTGGGTCTGTCTTTGACCACAGATTGACTCTAAGTTTCAACTATTATGATAATGTTTGCTGCTGTTTTAGGACAGCCAATAGTGCAAGAACTTCTTGTTGATTTGTTACGGTTGCACTTCCAATTTTAGGTGCTCTAGCATGTAGTTTTAGTAACCAAAAGTTAGCACATGCATACTAAAATAAGTACAACACACCTAAAGATCTTTACAGCTGAAAATAAGCAGATCTAAGAAACTAACACATGCATTTTTGTACACAAGTATTTTTGGTCAACATGACCCTGGATAAAACCCCCTTGGGGAAAACCAGTTTGGGATATATGTCTATATAATGATGATCAAAGCAAGAGATAGAACAAGTAATGGACTACAATGGAACCTATATACATAGCAAGCTCCTCACAAGCCTTGCCACAAAATCCAGAAAGAGAAGTGCCCAAACACAGGTGCGCCCTCTGTTGCTCTCTGCACTGAAGTGAAGCGCTCTAGCTCCTCTTTGACCCAATGAAGAAATCCCTCCACAAGAATGTGCTCTCCTGTGCTGTCTCTCCACTGAAACTGTCAGAACTCGATTCCTCCAAGCAGTGCTCCTACCAGGTAGCTGTCAACCCACTCCACAGGTGCGCCCTCCTCCTAGCAGAAATGGTCACCATAAATTAACTGAGCCATAAACTGAATGCCTCTCTCCACAGAAGCAAGCACCCTAGCTCTCCTCTCCCTATGCATCAGACCTCATCTCAAGGTGACAAGTCCTACTTTCCTGGTGAGCATATGAAGGAAATAAATGCGCCCTCCTCCTAGTAGATGCGCCCCTCCTCCATATATCATGCTCCCTCTAAGGAATGGAAGCTAGAACTCCATGGAAATGCTCTCCATGCAAGCTCTAAGTAATAAAAGCCTCTTCCTCAATCTCTCAAGGGTTTCTCTTAAACCCTCATCAAGTGCGCCCTTCTTCTCCTCAAGAAATGCGCCCTCCTCTCTTCTCTCCAAAACTCACAAGTGAAGAATGAATCTCAATAATACACTTTACCCTCTCTTTAGCGTCCTTTGGCCAACCCTAAAAGATCAATGGCCTAGATTAGATCTAGCCAAGTTTAATCAATGGGTGAGATCTCATCCTAAAATCTCACTATGGAAACCCACTTTCCTTAGTTGCTTTATGTCTATTAATTCACCCACATTGTGAATTAATTCTCACTTTATGACTTAAGTGACATATTTCACTTTTGACTTAAATCTCCTAAGTCAAAGTGAAATTAGAATCATAAAGTAAAGTATAAGGGTAATAGTCTTCCCCCTTTGTGCTTAGAGACTCATAAGCACACGGGGACCACTTTCCAAGGTACCCAAGTCTCAACAGGGCTAATGCCAACTCAACGTTGTTGTCCAAACCCATATCATCCTGTATATAAGACAGAGGTTGGAGTGCACATACACCAATTTCTTTGCTATAGGCTCTTAAGCTTGTTCTTCTTCAAAGTGTGCACATTATTTATGTGCTCCAATTCCTCTTGTAAGAAGAGGGTGAATTAACCTAAGAGATGATACTCATGGCTAACTATTGTAGAATAGTGTATGTTGTCCCATGTGTTGATCCCCAAGCATAGGGATTCTCAAGCCCCTATCTCTAATCATATCATAGCAGCCGAATCTCTCAGTGCAAATGGAAAACTCTTCGAAGCCCCCTCCACCTCATCAAGGGTGGCTTTGTCATGATATATCATGCTCAACATGATCTTCCTCCCCTTTGAAATCTCCTTGTCAACGTGAGCAGGGAATCTGCATGTAGGCCCAACATTGAGCCACTCATCATTGTAGTATTTGGAATTTAATGTGTGAGCCAAGCAATGCAAAGGTGTACAATTCTTCTTCCACCCGTTGACAAGAATATCTTGTATGGTGGTGAACAAGATCTCTGCCAATGTCTATACTTAGGGCACTCATTCCCAAAAATAATGGTCTTCAAGGACTCAATCATGGAGTCCCACCCCTCATAAACATCTCTCCTAAGATGGGCTGGTCTATGTCTACAACTCGCAACAAAGAAATGATAGGGTCTATGATCTTAATTGTAAGATCCACCCTCTCCCACCAACCATCTTCCAACATTGTATCCTTGATCTTTTTGGAAGCATTTTTATCATGCTTTATCCAAAAAGATCAATACTTTGAAATAACCATGGATCCAAGAGCAGTGTTGACCTTGTTAATTTTTATACCATGGTATGTAGATTTTGCACTCAGAAACTAAACCTAAAGCCTAGGTAGATTAAAACTTTAAACGTCAATAAAAAAACAATAGATCTGAACTACTTTAATCTACTAACACATACCACTGAAAATAAGAACAATAGAAATACACTATATATAACTACTAAAATCTGCATCTATATTCTATTACTTCAAAGTGGAAATACACAACACTTAATCTCAAAACAAAAAGTACTAACACCCACAGTGGTGCACCCCTTCTTCTCCTTTATAGACCAAGGAGAAAGAAAGCAATACAATGAATCTAGACACATGCAAACAATGCCACTTCTAATTGAGTGAAATTCTAACCCTAGTCACATCAACTAGTGCCACCTCTTTGCATGCATACGTGTGCTAGGTGAAGTGCACCTCAATTGAAAGATGAGTGGAGCTTGCATCCACACCTAGAGAACAATGCCCTCTACCTAAAATTGAAAACTCCCCTTGCATAAGCATCCAACTATCTAAGGATCTGCGACCTTTGTCTAACAATAGATTGTGCATGTTGAATACCAACAAAAGCAAACTTTGAAAACAAAAAAGTCTATATAATACTAGAACTGCTAAATTTGGAGCAACATCTTAACTGGAACTCACTGAAGGAATTAATTGAAGCAACATGCATGCATCCTTTACGACATTGCAATCTATATTATTATCACCTATGCCCTCATTCAACTTGTTCATCATTGTTGCAAGGAAAGGCTGAAGGCTCCATCTTTGTCGTGCCATAATGGAAGAACCGCTATCTAAGAAACAAGTTGAAAATCTAACAGATCTCCCTCAACCTCTTAAGTATGATGAATGAGAAGGCAAATTGAATTCAACAATGATAGACATGTGTACTCTTTATAGACGGTGAAGGCATTGGTATGGTTTTGTACAAAATTGTGGATATGGCATGCATCATCAATTGACCCTCCCATCTCTTTTACATCCAAAGCATTAGATAAGTGCCAAATTCACATAATGAACTATGCAAGATGTCCAAAATACTTGTGAGTATTTAGTTTTCACAATCATCTCGACAACCTTGCAAATAAGAGCATTATAATTTGCATTCAATAATCAACACCTACTTCTTCAATAATATTGATGAACAACTCACCCATATAATTTGCATCCTTGTATTTTCTAATAGCATCCAACGCTTTCGAGAAGACGGGTCCACTCTTTGATGACACCATCAAATTGATGAGTGGATGGTGTGCTAGATTTGTCCATCCATTAGCAACAATACTAACACTAAATGAAGGCCATGATGATTTAATAGGTATGAGAGTTTATCTACTTCCTTCTTTCCCTTAACAATGTGGTTCTAAGCTTCTCTGAACTGGGAGGTACATACCTAGTTGGAGTTTGTTGAACTAGAGATCAAGACTTCACAAAAACAAAGGAGATTGTGTAATGTTAAATGAAAGGAAGGTGAGATAGAAAAAGAACCCGATGATAAGATCAACCTCCTCTTGCAGCTCTTATTGAAAGATCTTGGCCATTGTATTGACACTGGGAACATGCCTCTTCCTTGTTGCTATTGTTGGTCCATTGCAAAACTCATCTACACTCCCATTTTTGTCGGATGTCTTACTCAAGAACGAAAGATGATCATAATCTATGTCTATCCTAGTCTCTGTTGCCACCTTTCTCAAGCCAACAAAATCCTCTCTTTCCATACCTCTTTGTTGGCTTAGAGACACATCTTCACATGCTTCAATTCCTCTACTCGAGAGGCCTAACAAATGGCTCTTAACTTGGTGGTAGGTGCGCTTGAATTCAGTATGGTAGAAATTACACGTGCAAAATGTTGATGTTTTGGTAGCTGCGCGAGGTATTAACCTCCACACGTAACCCATGACTTAGAATAGAATATTTTGGAAGCAAGTGAACCATTAAACAAATGTGTGGAAACGCTAGAAGACAAGTCGGCCTAGCATAATAAATAATATTAGAATATTATATTCTAGAAACACAAGTCGGCTCCACAAGAAAAAGATAAACAAAAAATATAATTACTAGAAAGTCAGGTCGACCCAGCCAGAAAAGTCACTAGACAGAGTAATATAAATAGAGGACGTTTTAGCTCATTTGTACACCCAGTTAGTGCACAAGTCTTGTGGAGAGCTGCWGCTGCAAGGAAGAATACGGGTGCATGGTCATCTCTTGGTCTTGGTCTTGGTCTCTCTCTTGGTGATTTTCTTGGTGATATTCTTAGTGATATTCTTGATGATATTCTTGCTAAGTATGGTGCAAGTTTGAGAGAGAGAGTAGTGCAGCTGCAACTGCTGCAATTGTGTATGGTACTTGTTCTGTGGATATGGAGACTCTCTCTCTTGTGCGCTACTCTTGGAGGAGCGCTCTACTTGTCTTGAGTTGTTGCTGCAGTTAGCAACTAGGGTTTATCTATTGGTTCTGGAGWAGGCTTGCTAGAATTGTTCTAAGTAAAGGTTAGTGTGCTCGGGGGTGGTATATGTGAATGCCCGTGGTTGGGTGACAATGATGTGACATTGTCTATGGTTAAACGGGCRTACCAAAATTTTAACACAAAAACAATTTCCTCTCCCAACCCTTCCCTTGGGCCACAATGGGTATTTGTTTTCTTGAGTGAGCTTTCTTACTGTTGTAGATTCAACTTCTGATAGAGAGCACTAGCAACAACGGATGGAGTTGGAGRGGAAGTAACACCAACCAAAACATTCTTCCCTTTCCATTGACCTTTAGCAATGATGTTGGATTTTTGAGCCATGATTTCTTTGATATAAATGAATAAGAATGTTGTTGTAGAAGAATGACACACTCTAGGGAAAAAATGAAAACATTAGATGGACCAATCTCTTTCTCCTTACTTGCAAACTCTTCGAGGGCAAACAACAATGAAAAAATGAAGAGAGGAAGGGGAAAATGTGTTTTTAGGGTTTTTAAAGCCTTAATGATCTATGTTTTTTTGCCACATGTGTTCGATGTATCAACACATGTTGTGCTCACGTGTTGGACATGCTTTGGCACGTGTTTGTGACAAGAGACGCCTGGGCACATTTTGTCTCACGTGTCCCACATGTGGACACATGTCCCCTTGCAACAACGTTGGATTTTTGAGCCATGATTTCTTTGGTATGAATGAATAAGGATGCCATTGTTGGAGAATGACACACTCAAGGAAAAAATTGTAGTCTTTAGATGTACCAATCTCATGCAAATCTAGCCAAAAAACAACTTTCTCCTTACCTTCAAACTCTTTACCTTAGGTGGTTGACCATGTTGTGAGACACCCCTAATACTATTTTATTATGTTTGGGTGCACCCTCCATCATTTCTAAGGTTAGGACTCATGTCTACTATTAATAAAACATATTCAGTTCAATGTAAGTCATCAATTCATCATCATAAATTAATATATACTCTTGTAGTTTATGAGTTTCCATGTCTAAGGCATGGAATACCTATTTTGGTAGGCAGGGTGCCCCTAGTTATCTTTGTAGGGCAAGTAGTGTGCGACCCATCTCTTTGGAAGCAGTGCTTCCCAATTTTTTATATCCTTTCTTCATTATTTATAAAACTTTTACTATTCCTTTGAATAGGGTCATTGTATTTCTGAGCATTTCATGATAATTATGTTATATTGGGTTTATTGTGTTGTAATATTAGTTTATGTTCCATTTTGGGTGATTCGGGACATAGCAAACCTCCTAAGCTACATAGAAAATATAATTGCCTAATAAGAATGGAGTTACACATGAGCTTCCATCTTACCAACTCAAAATCCTATTAAAAAAAATATTACTATGGAGCATATGGATCTATTCTATAAACTTCAAATATGGTTTTTTCCATTCCTCTTATAAAAGTCTCATATTCGTTGTGAGCACATTGCCATATTGTGTGTCATCATGTTTGTTCTTTAATTCTCTTTTATGAGGAGACTCGTATTCTTTGAAAGACAAGCTAGAAGGTGGGTGTTGGAGGTTGAGTAGGTGCATGTGTGGAAGCACTGCCTGCGTGAGTCTTGGTGTTGTGACTTCCTTTACCCACGATCCATGTCCCCTATCTCTTGTCCTTCCTTCCCCTCAGTTTGATTGGCACCAATGGCAACCCCTTTTCTCCATTCTCTCATTCCCCAGCTCGTGGCTACTCCCCTTCTCGGCCCTTATCCCTTCCTCCCTTCCTCTCTAGACCCCACCTCCCTCCTTGCTATCTATACTTGTGAACTTACCCCCGTCACCCTTAAACTTCACGATTTCCTCTAAAATTGAAATCCCTCTCCATGAACCCCTCACAAACTCCCTTGTTGCAACTTGCAAACTTGCGGGGACTTCTACACCTACATGGGATCCTCTACCAATGTGTACAACTAACGATTCAAGGATTTCCAAGGGTTCAATAGAGAACAAGTTAGCTTTGCAAGTCTCTAGCAATTGCCTAGTTGGGTCCTGTTTTCCCCATTTTGTGGATAACTACGAAGATTATGTCTCGAGGCCCTCAGGTTGTAGATATGGAGTGCTGAGAGACCATATGACTAGCAATATCCTTTTGCATAGATGGAGATCCTTCTCACCCCCATAGAGGTAGATTTTCAGATGGCATCCACCACACCAGCTGGCTTCTGGAAGGCAACGAGCCTTGCTCCATGAGGTACAAGTCATGCATTATGGTGAGAATCATTTCAATATTTGAGGCATTTAAGTATGTTGTATCTTAGACTGCTTTAGATTTCATGATATATGCTTGGACATTATGCCTTTTGCCTTGCTTCACCTTGGTGGTTGACATTATGCCCTAGTAAGTGGTCCTCCTTTGGGATGGGTTTGCTACTAGGAACTCCCTTGAAGAGCCATTGTACCATTCCCGACCATACTTACCACTTTCCAAGTTTCCATCACTATTTCCCCCATTTCCTCATCTTTTGGGATTTTAGGGTGTATTGACCCAAGAAGGGGTTGTCCCTCATTCTATGGGAAGAAGGGGCTGAAGGCCCAGAGGGGTTGTTGTTGGGTAAAAGATAAAAGCCTATGTATAAACCTTCTAGATGTTTCGCCCAGGGATCACCCAAGAAAGCAATGAAACACTTATCCTTAAGAAAAGGGGGACCCATAAGAAATATGATTATGAATGCTTAAAAGGTTAGTTGGGGGATAGGAGGTCTCATCACGAGCTGACCTATCATGCCCATGAATATCTAGTGGTATGACATTACCATCATCCGATCACCAAGCCAGGGTAATGGCTCTCAGTTGCATGGCTAAGAGAAAGGGGGTCTCATCACGAGCCTACCTACTCATTTCCACTGGGTATTTGTGGGTGACACTGTCATTATCTGGACACCACGCCAGGGCAGTGGTCTTCAACTTTTTCTTAAATTTATGAAAGAAACAAAGAATGGCAAAATAATGGGCTTGGAAAAAGTGCATTGCAAACGAAGGTACCACACACCCTCTACAAAGACACCCATGAATGAGACACTACAACCCCTTGTATGTCATGAACCCCATGCCCATTGAGTGTTGGCCCTTAACTGCTTCATCCACTTTACATGGCTTAGAGAGGGATCTCTTGGAAACACTCCTTGACCTAGGGCAAGATCTACCCAATAGGACACCTCGTCAACCCTCCCATATTCAAGCTTGACAAGTCGTTGTGAGTACTTAATTGTTTGACATGATAATCTTTGATGTGCATGCTTAGGTGGCTCATTTATTGATTGGATTTACTTATCATGATGTTATGACTTGAGATCCTTGGAGGGCGTGCTTATTTGTCTTTGTAGGACCTAGTTGGTGGACAGTTTTGGAAGAACAAGCCTAGCTTGGGCTTCCATGGGGCTTGAAGCCTGTTGTTGTCCTAATACACACCTGGGGTAACGTGGAAGAAACCGTCAATCCACTTGGTGTGTCCTTGGGGGCAAGTTTCGAGTCAAGGTGCTGTCACCTGATCCTCAACTCCTCCGTCTAGGCCAACTCCTAGCGAAGCCAAGGGGGGTAGTCCCTATAAAATGAAAACTAAGGCTTTTTCTAAACTAAGAAAGAAAAATACTTTAGCCTAGGAGTTTATTGCTGAAAATAAAATTCGATCAATCACCACTTAGCATATATCATCATAAAGAACATTTGCTCATGAAATATTTATACATCAAAAGGATACCACATCTGCAATAATCAAGAGCATAAAAGAGATTAGATAACATGCATAAGTAACACTGCTCACATAAGATAGATTGAAAGTATGTTTTAACCAGTGCCTTAAAGGGAGTCGTGGGCAGTGTAGATTGAAGATTTTATTAAGGTTAATTTTGTAATTAATTAATGAAAGTGTTTGGCCCCCTTATGTATTATTCACCAATATAAAACTTTGCCTACTGGGKGTGCCGCAGATCCAACAAGGCGAGTTACCAGGTGATTTGACACACTCCACCCAAGGTAGGGGTTTTAGACGAATAGTACCACTTGGGGATTGTCCTAATTATGCTAGCAAGGTTCAATTACTTGATAAAAATGAAAAGATAGATCACACACCTTGCTTTGTAATTGAGGCACTTGCACAAACACTTGAAAGAAAAGAAAGAAATGAATTGCAACACATATGTTTATATACCCTGCTTTGTATTTGAGAGAGAGATCAACAAGATATTGCTTGAAAATGTTGTTGCAAAAATTGATTGAAGAAAGAAAATTACTTGAAACTACAATTCCATGAAAATCTGAAAATTGGTTTAACACGCATGAAGTTAGAGTGTTGTAGTGTGTTCGATATATTTGACTTGTGTATTTGATTGTTAGATCTTAAGCATGCACAACTCAAAAGAGACAAAAGCAAACCACAACACAAATCCCCCTAAGGGGATGAAAAAATTGGGCACAAAGGGCCCGCTTTTATTACTTATAACAATGGAGAACTTAGAGTTCTCTTTGAGCTTTTAGCTCTCTTAGAAGAAGAGGGATCCTTATTAATGGATCATTAAGAGGAGTACAAGAAGAAAAGATTAAAAAGAGACACTTCGTTTTGACGAAGTCACAACCCCCCAGGGTCCCTGAAAGTCTTGAATTTCACCAAAAACGAGTGGAATCTCCTCTTGGATCTGTACTTGCTACAACAAAAGTTAAAACAACAAACAAATGAAGTTAGGAAATGATAGACAAGAATTCTAAACAACCAAAAATTTTATCAAAATTTTCTAAAAAGAATTCTAAGGCAAAGGTACAATTTTTAGGGCTTTTGAGGCTTTAAACAATCCTAAATTAGGCTCTTTTTAAAGACTTCTGTTTGTTGTTTTAGGACAACAAACATATAATCCCTAAACAACTTGATAAACAATCTTAAACCAAGCAAAAATCTTGATCTAGAACTTAGATGAAAAGACCAAGTAAATTGCTTCAAACTTTGTCTAGATCTACCTTTAAAAATGACAAAAATCAACCTAGATCTAGCAAACCATGCATGCAAACCTTAGACATTTGAAAATAAAATATTGACTTATTCTCACTTGCATGCAATCGAAAAAAAAGAATAAGGAAGAGAGATTTTATCAATTTTATGGAGCTTTTGTCTAAGCCTGGAACTTTGGGCTATGGGTTCTCTTGGTATGGAAAAGAGGGCGCTTGATCTCAGAAATTTAGGACGATGACAATGAAAATCACCATCTGCCAATCCTCCACCTTGAGGAACCTATAATTAAAACACTTCAATCCCGCACAAAACTGTTAAAAGCCTTCCCTACACACACAGCTCACAAAGCATGTTAGATTTAACCGAAAATAAAACATGCATTTAAGAGTCTATGAAGTAAACAAAAGGCAATAAGATGAATCAACCTAGATTACTCTTACCCAATTATATGACAACATATCTATTAGGCTTTAACAATTAAGCATAAGATCAAAATATAAATCAATACATGTTACCTCATAAATTGTTTGTATTTAGGTCAAGACAACCACACATTTGAGTCCACACCAAGATTGCTCCAAAGACTTTTTATTCCAAATGCTTACAACAATATTACAATACTTCTTTGCCCAAGACTGAACTAGCTAATGGATAGGTCGACCCTCTCTTAAATAGGAATGGGAGGTGACAATCCCAAAGTGTGCATGCGCTAGGGTTAGGGTTTAGGACTAGGGAATGCGTGGGTGATGAAGGAGTTATGTGGGAGTAAAGAGGAGATGCGTGGGAGATGTGTTAGGTAAAGGGGAGAGGAGGTGGAGTGAAAAGGGAGTTAAGTAAGGTGAAGGGGAGTGGGAGTTAGAGTAGAGGGAGATGAGTGGGAATGAGTGCGAGTGAGAGAGGGAGATAAAGGATGCGTGGACCCTTTATGAGGTGCACTAAGGTTTAGGGAATGCGCCACTTAGGATGGGAGTTGAGTTCCTTCATTGGAAACTCCTCCCCAACTCCATGTCATCTAATTAAGTCGACCTCCCCTTAGTTAACTCATCTTAGGCCCTCAGTCAACTAGGGCCACACAAAAAAACATGTCTAAAACATGTTCCCCAGAGATTAATTAATTAAATTTTCACTAAAATTTAGGAGATTAATTAAATGACCCCTTTTCTGTAAATTTCGAGTAAAATTGTTTTTTTAGTGAAAATAATCACTTTTTAGTCTCGAAAGATGGGAAATAGGGGTTTACATCATACTCCGGACTGGAAAACGACTGTAAATATGGCATATGATAACATTTGATGCCATATTTTTTACATTTATTGACTCAGAATTAATAAATTCCATTTTTTGCGGGAATTTAATTAATTCACTGAAAACTTAGAAAAAACCTATCAAACCTAGCCGCAATTTCCAAATGACTCAGACACTATGTCCTAGTATGAGCTTTTATACATTCAGACACTAGACATTGGATTTTCCATGCCAAAACCTGCTTGCCAGCACATACTCCGGTTTTGGAGCTAAGTCATTTGAGTGAAAAAAACTTAGAAATTATTTTTTTTTTCACTAAGGCAAGCGGAAAAAATAATTAACAAGTAGAAAAAAACACTACAAAGTATGTGCTCACTCCTGGTCTTGGGTGGCTAATAGCCTTTTACAATCTTTCATACTTGGGACATTTATTACAATGGTGGAAATGCGGAAAAAAGGGGGTCTTTTAAAGACCTGCTGAACTCTGTAATCTGCAAATATGAGCATTGCCTGCTCATTCTTTGGCGGCTCTTCAGAAAATCCAGCTTGTGCAAACTGGTGGATAACAAAGCCCATAGGTGGATGCCAAGGGCCCTCATTCCAGATGAGAGAGATCAAACTTTGAAGGCCTAGAAGATGGCTTGGACGACATAACTTAGCCCTCACATGGGAGGGGTGTTAAGGCACCCTATTGGGTTAGTCAATCCCCAAGTCAAAGGTGTTTCCCAAGGGAAACCTATCTAAGTCATGTGTGAGTATGAGGTGGAGTGGGGTAAGGCTTTTGGGCATGGGGTTCATGACATACAAGGGTTTGTATTGTCTCATTTATGGGTGCCTTTTTAGAGGGTGTGCTACCCTTCGTTTGCAATGCAACATTTTTCCAAGCCCTTTTTTGCCATTAATTGATTAAAGTCCAAAACAATTGGGTACTATGAGACATGGAAAGAAAAGAGTACCGTAACGTCACTTGAAGCTTAGGTACATCGAGTGCCATATGCATGGAAAGAAAAAGACACCGCATAAATGCACCTCCTTGACAAGTGGGGCATCTATATAATGTGAGTTTGCCTTTGCAGGTCTTTCAATTCTTTTAGGAGAGACGCTTCATTATTCTCAAGACCTCTTGGGCGAGCATCTAGAAGGTTTATGATTGGCTTTTATCTTTTGCCAGCTACATTTCCCTCTGGGCCTTCAGCCCCTTCTTCCCATGAAATGAGGTACAATCCCTTCTTGGGTCAGTGCACTCGAAAACCCAAAAGATGAGGAGACGAAATGAAAGAAGTATGCAAAATGATAAGTATGTTTGGGAATGGTACGATGACTCTTCAAGGAACCCCCCAGTAGCATCCCATTCCCAAGGGTGACCAACTTACTAGGACAAAATGACACCCACCAAGGTTAAATAAGGCAAAAGGCATAATTTCCAAGCAAACGTTTCGTAATCAAGAAAGGATTCTTTGC
Source organism: Picea mariana (assembly GCA_032191745.1). NCBI lineage: Eukaryota > Viridiplantae > Streptophyta > Pinopsida > Pinales > Pinaceae > Picea > Picea mariana. The sequence goes on along the minus strand of JASDQU010100038.1, from coordinate 328,063 downwards.
AACATATTCAAATGCTTCAATTATTAAAGTGACACTTACCATGAAACTGGACTTATTACTTCATGAAGCAAGACCTGCTATCCTGTGGGGCCAGGTCAGTGTTATGGATGTTGCTCTGCTACTGGTGATGTATGGTGATGCATCAATGAATAGGAGGGGCCTTGCGGGGCTATGGTAGTCAATTTGGATCTCAACACTCCATGTCTGCTACCCGTGGGCCTCGAGACATGATCTCCTCAGTTACCCCTAGTTTGAGGGGGTAACAGGATGGACAGATCTTAAAATCTAATAACTTGCAAACACAAGTAACTTGGTGGATGCCTTAATCTCTTAAATTGGATCATTAATGTTTTTTGTTGGATGATGATACCTGGTGAATGTATCATTCGATGAAATCTAGTCATAATTGGTAATTTAATACTCATTTGAGTCATTTCCAACACTGTCGTACACAAGTACATGCTTAACTCACAATTTACTTGGAACTTGTGTTAGATTCTTGTTAATCAAGCAAACACTTTGCATATTTCAATTTTCATATCTTATTGCAAATTGGTTTGTTTGGGTGAGAATACTTAATCAATCTAAGCTAGTCGACTTCCCACTCCTACACTATTTAGCTAGATTGACCATAGGGTTTCCTCCCTAGACTAGGATAGTTTCACTTCCTAAGTCTAAAGAGTGGGGAAAGGCCATCGAGGTGATAGTGGGTTGCTTGTCTAATAGTTCTTCTAAGCTCTCACGATTTGTGGTTATAGGAATTTCTTCACCTAGTGAGAGTTTGAGCACTATTAGAGAGCATTGATGTTGGAGCTGCTGGGGAAGACATAGAGTATGGGGGAAAGAGTGGGAGGATGGTCGACTAGAAGAGTAGGAGGGAGGATGGTTGACTAGAAGAGCAGGAGGGAGGAAAATGAGGATGTGAATGGGAAGAGGTTGGGGAGGCCATAGTTAGGGACGATTGCATGTGAATGCAGGAGGAGAGCTTTTTGAGGGGGGCGGAGCCACAACTCTGACATGTCTTGGGGTGCATGCAACAACTTAGGGAGGGGAGCGAATGCGAGGGTGCTCACAACATCACACGGTTAGCAACAAGCGAGCACTTAAAGTTATCATGAAACATTGGCCCAATTATTGCGACATGGGAAATTGAGGGTTCCCTTGTTTCTAGTGGTGGAGGGGATTGGTCTTGTGGTGTAGATTCATTTTCTAGTTGTTCAAGGAGAGCATCCTCCTCAGGGATATATTTAGACTCTGAGTGGTGTAGATTTTTGACCATTAATATTTTTTGAGGGTTATAGACATGCCTTTTAAACCGTGGTTGTGAGCATTTACGATAGAGTTTTGAGGTTGAGGGATAAGGTTTTAGCACAAGGAGATGGATAGGGGTTTTGGTTTATAAGATTTCCGACTTTTTCTCTTCCTTGGCCCTCCTATTATAGGCATATCCCTTTTACTAGAATCAAGTATATTTCTCGTAATAGCTTCAACATTGCTCTTTGCTCTCCTAGTCGCAGTAATGAATTTTTCCAAAGAATTGGGGTTAAACATTGTTACCTTAGTTCTGATTTCTAATCTCTGATTTGAGATGTAGATCTTTCACACCACATCTGCAGGCTATTTGGCCTTTAACTTGAAAACTTGGAACCTCTCAGTCTATTCTTTGACTATCAAGTCTTTTTGGAATAGGTGCATGCATGAACATCATAGGGCTTATCGTTGTTACGATCTGATCTCTGAGTTAGCACATCTGTGAAGTCGCCAAAGTCCTGTCTAGGGTTTTTAGAGACCCATCTCTCACCCCATGTATGGGCTGCCCATCCAAATGCTGCAATGCCACAACGAATTTATCCTCCTGTTGTAAATGTATTGCACCTTGAGTTCTAATTTGATCTTGCTTAGCCATGTGTGTACTTCCACATCACCTCCAAAGTCATATTGTGGGATTTTCATCTGAAGTTTGAAAGTGGGTCTATGAGAGTTCCATGCAGCCAGCGAGCTTGGAGGGATGTTACCTCCTGTTCCCCAAGGGTTCACATCTTCATTCCTCCTCTTCCTCAGTGATTTTATGGTTGTGGAATGGAGTATTTGGCTCCAGGTCAATGGTCCTTTTGCCTAGGGTTTCTGGCTGCATCAACTGCCTCATTTCTTTTGCAAACTTCACGAAACTTTCATCCAGTTCTTCCTTAGTCACATGTTGGGATTTGCCCCTCGGCATTTTTGCTTGAAACCGCATCGCAAGAGCAAAAATCCGTTGAAACTCTGATACTTACCTGCAGTGTTCCTACACCTAAAATGGAACTACTTTTGCAAATATTTATGTAACAGAAACAGAAAACTAAGAGTAACAGAAATAAAGAGCCAAAATCAGAGAAAATAGTGGGGGCACCTGCACACCCAGGGGTAGATTGCACATGCAAATCCGAGTAATGGAGGAAGACATATCCAATAAACTGGTTGATTATATTGATGAAAATGATAATAGTTACAAATGAGAGGAGGGAATCTCCTATGTATACAAAACAGAGGCAAAAGTACTAACTAAAATATTAAGTAACTAATAAAAGTGAGAAGGCCCTTATTGCATATAAGTCATTTTTTTCAAATAGTGAAATATGATACTCTATAGGCCTAAGACTAGAACATTATTACAAAAATCACGAGCATACATACAAAATAGCTCATGTACATAGAGTCCAATAAAAATCTCGTGGTTAGGTGCACAGCAGAAACAATTACATGCTTAAATCAAATTGGTCATGGGAACTATGTTTGGCAGACCTCAGTTTACTACCTAGTGAAGAGGCATGCTGCAAGGCATCCAGCTCAAGACTTTGTAAATAAAAGGATTATGGCAAAATGTTCACACTGGACTGTTTGTTTCTGCTTTAAACATAGTTATCTCAAAGCTGAGTGTGTTTTAAAATTGAAAACAGTGACTAGGATTTTGTGAGTGCCTTGACTTGCTAGCCAAACCATATTTCAATTATCATGGTTGGAAATTTTGTTTAATTTCTGTAAAGGTTTATACCAAGAATCAAAATTCTAAGTTCCTGCAGGTTAAGGATGGAATTAATGGTCTGCTTGTAATCAGTTTAGATGCAAACAACATATTTTTGGATGAATTCTTTTGTCTAGACTAATCCAGGTCATATTTTTGTTTTATCTGCAGGCTTATATGTAGATGAGAACAGTCTCAAGGAAAACTTTGTTGACAAGTATGGGAAGATGTCAGTAACAGAACTGAAGGACAGTAAAGAATTTTATGAAGACGTGATTGGCAATGATTTGAATTTAACACTGAGGCTTGAGATTGTGTATGGTAAATTAAGTATTGGTTCAGTGCGTAGTGCGTTTGAAGTATTAATTGGGAGTCGACTGCGGAGATTCAATGGAAGCCAGAACAAGGAATTATTGCAAAGGTTATTTTTTAAATATTTACAAAATTTTATCAAATAAATGTTCATTTGACTAATGATATCATGAATGACTTTATTTTAGTCCTAGGCCAGTAGCTTTGGGGGGACCCCCTTTTTCCAGAAGGAATAAATCAGGGAATGGTTAACTATAATTTTTTTGGTCTGCATCTTTGGCCTATCTCCAGAAGGATGATGCGGATCTTTTCTGTTGATTTCAATCACAAATGACCTTTGAGTTGGGGGTGCAGGTGCAAGGTCCAAAAATAAAGATGGCAAATAGACATGTTGAAATTCAAACGCTGGTTTTCATGCTAATTTAGATCCTATTTCCTTTTATTCAAAGCAGATTTTTTCTAAAATCTGCAGGGACTGGATAAATCTTTGTTAATTTTATTTGGTTTATATTTAAGTTTGCGTGTGGTAGGTTTTATAGATTATTTTCCTTCCCTTGGCATTATTTAGAATTCAGTTTCGTGGGTTGCATATGATACATATTTATATGCTAACATAAACATGCTATTTGTGTTTAGATTCACGTCTCAGTTTAAGGATGAGTACAAGCTATCACGCGGCACAAAAATACATTTTACCAGATTACCTGGTCATGTTCTCCAAACAAAAAGTAAGTGATCTATACTTCACTCATGTAAGGTTTTAATTGGACCTCCTCCCACTCAGAAAATAGAAAGATCAGGTCCATATAGCGCACTGGCATTTAGCTGTAAAATTTTTGAAGTAACAGAGGAAACTGAACTATGGCCTTTTTGTGTTCAAAATAAAAAACCTATTCTCCTTTTTGTTTTCCTACACACATTTTATTTTGAAGTTTGGATCCTATAGATGATCTCATGCAAGTTGCAGGCAAGTTCTGAGCTGGCTAGAGGAAGCATTTCTTTGGACTTCTTTTCTACATACGATTTTTGTAACCCCTCATGTAAAATACAGTTTTCATTGAATTGCACATTATTCATAAGTGTGTTGTCTTGATTCATAATTATTAACATGCATGTTTCTCTTTGTAAATTGCAAAATTCACTTAGTGGATTGCATTTTTCTTGTGATTACTAGCTATCTATTTGACTACGTCTTTCCCAAAAATTACACTACTGGTTTTGTAAATTTGTTTCTAGGAAACTGCTTGCTGATATACTGAACAGAATAAGGTCTACAGAATACCATAGTTTGACCATGTTTAAAGATAACCACTGCATAGAATATTGTTTGTGACCTTTTAAATCCTGCATGGAGTATTGATTATCTCTTCAAACGCCTGTTTTAATATATTTTATTTTCTTCAGTGTTCATTAATGCATTGTACACAAGACATGGATTACCATAAGTAGAATAATTCATTTATTTCATTTTTTTCTTCTAGTTGGTGAACAGGAGGTTGGACTCATTCAGAGCCCGCTGCTGTGTCGTTCTTTGTTTGACCTGTATATTGGAGATTATCCATTTGACAAGCAGGCAAAGGAAAAAATTGGAGTGGGCTTGGCATCTCTTCTGACCCAATAGATACAGGGATAGTGCTTTTTCCTTCCATCAATCAATAATTGAGGAATGCTGTTTTTGTTTTGAAGATTTTATGATTAAAAGTAAAATGTATTTGCTTGGTAGAAAGAAGTAGGCTGTAACATTTTCCATTTCTTTAGATGAAAGGTGCAGAATATTGTACCTGCTATGTTCATTTACATATTGAGGGAGTTAGTAGTGAATCCCACTTTCTCTGAATCTTCCCTAATAGATCCCTTTTGTCATGTTAAAAGACTTGGAATTAATATTCTAAATTGGTAAGATGAGCATTTATAAACTTTATCATCTTACATCACTTTGTGTTGTTTCTTATTATTTGGTTAGTTTCTTAAGAACTTAATAGTCGCAGTTATTACCCAATAAATTTTTTTATCCTTTATATCATCTATCATCGTCTTATTTGATAGTTTGGCATCAGCCCATAGTCAACCAACTTTGAGAGTATGTTTTTTTGCATCATTGTTAACTTCTGTTGCTATTGGGGTTCAACAATGGCACATTTTGAGGTTGTGATTTTGAACAGCTAACCATGCTGCAGATATTGTTAGCTATGCAAAATGTCCTTATGACAGATTCTGCTATGCACACAATATTTCCTCTTGGAGGCCAATGTCAAATCTTGTTGCATCATGATTTGTAGGGACTATGTACGTGGGAATAAACTCCTACTGGTTTGTATGGTATACAGCACCTTGTGATAGAGTATATGTACATTGCAACTTTATTCAGTTTTCTTGTGCAATTATTGTTTTGTAAATTGACGTTGAATCCCTATAATCTGATGATATATTGGCAACATTGTACTATGCCATAATATAATTTAAGTTTGCTTATCCAAAATACAAGTTTGTTTATGGTTCCATTTATTAAGTCATTTTATATAATGGAGGTGAAATGCTTTGGAACCGTTTATAGTTAAATATGGGCATATGTCATGCCATTGCTTTCTTAATTATTAAACAGTAAATTCAAGTACACTTATCCTTCACATTAATTTATACGGTCAAGAATTTGTTGTCCTATTGTACCTGGCTCCCTATCAAGTTACGGATACATGTCACCATATTTAATGTTGGATGTTAGGGTTTTGGTTTTAATGAAAGACATGTTTTTGATTTTATTCCTTCTTTCAAAGATTGACAGTGACATGGGAAAACACCCTAATTCTGGAGGACTTTCAGTGTGGTGTGAGATTCAAATCCCATTTAGCACGTCATTCTGGGATTTAAAGGATTTTGCCTACGAAATTTTCATCTCTACTTTGGTAAGGGGGTTAAAGCATGTTTTTAGAGGTGTAGTGTTGGTAATGTGGTTTTATATCAAGTTTTTCACTGTTAGGAAGGGAGTTTTGCTTTGCAGAGATTTCTTTGTACTCTAAGGGGTTGAATTATTAAATGAACAAACTGGTATGTTTAAGTTGCATTGCATGCCTTTTGTTATGGTTGTTCTGCTAAGTCTATGAGCTTTTATTGCAGTGTTTCAAAGGTGGGATTAGATCCAGCCTTTATTACTAGTGATTACAAGCCACATTCTCTTGTCCCTTATGGGTTGGTGCTTGCAACAGCTGGAGAAAAATTATATGAACTTTTCCCAAACCCATTGCAGTGAGATATCCTCGAGGATATCACCATATAGCTAAGTTGTCTAGATTCGTGGGTGTAGGTGCCAGTGCAGGGATGCCATTTTTGAAGCCCAGGTTCATCGAGGGGTGTGGATGGTCAATGTGTATATGTGTGTGCATGCGTGTGAATTTACAGGGCTCCAGGAGATGGAGCAGAAGGGAAAAGGAGAGACGTCTGCCTCCCACTTGCCCTAACGACATCTACCTCAAACCCTGCGTGGGTTTCTCCTGCATACAGAAGATGGCATGCTGGTGGCTAGGAAAGGCCAGCAGGTAGCTGTGATTGGGTTGAGACTGGAACCTAGGCACCACGGGCACATAGTGTGAAGTTCTATTCCTTTACGGCTGTGTTTTGTTCATTAGGGTTTTCTTGTTTGTGGCTGCATCTTGCAGATATGGAGGCTGCAAGTTATTTCGAGACTCGGTTTTGGATGATTTAATGGTGACTGCAACGTATTGGGTTCAACAAGCACGAGGGTTCAAATTGTTGGGAGAGGGCTGTGTTTTAGTGGCACTGTTTCAGAAATTCCAGGGACCATAGAAGGGCCGTGTCAATGGCAGTTAATCAGTAATAATTAAAGTTGATTTGGAATACCTCTTAGCAACACTAGAAAAAGATCTAGTGTAGCGATTTAAGTTTTTAGGTTGAGGACAAGGAGCTTTGCACAAAATTTCATGTTAAACATGAACATCATACAGGAAGGCTTGTTCAGCTTGACTGGGAGAAATAACAGGTTCAGGGCCATTACTTGAGAATGGATCTATGAAGGAACTTGTTGACCCAAATTTGGAAGATGCTTATGATAAACATGATGCAAGGGATGATATTTTCTGCTGCTGTTTGTGCATTGGATGACTGCATCTTTTTTCATTTACATTTTTCAAGAGCTACTGTTTTGTGGATTCAGATAAGTTTCTGATTGTAATGTTTGGGGGAGGCAGGTTACTTTTAAAAAATTAAGGCTGTAGCAGGTAAACAGTGTTTAATTTATTAAGTAATGAGTGAGGAGAGGGAGATGATCTCGCTTACTGGGCAGAACACTGATTGAGTATGCCCAGAGATATATCATATGCATAATGGTGCAGACAACGGAGATGGGAAATTTTGAGGCCGGCAATCTCCACAGTCATTTAATTCTTGCAATGATTGGAGTGGATGATGATGTGGAGTCATATAGTAGCATTTATCAAAGTTTACATCTTTTGAATGTGAACAAATCCTTGGATGACTATTTGGGCCAATAATGGAGCCACTTTTTGAGATTTGAATGATCAAGGTAGTCCAAAGCCCTTTTTCTTGTAGTGTTCCATTTCATTATCTTTCAAGAGTTACTTGTGCCATTGTTTTTGACTGTAGGGCCTGCATCCATCTCTGGATACAATACCATGCCTGCCTGGTTGCCTGAAGTTGTGTATGGAAATAAGGGTGACTGTATATGAATTAGATTGTAAGAGATTCTAGAGGCATTGGTAGAGCTTCAAGTAGGAAGACTTTTTCAGTATTGCACTGCTGAAATTTCCCGTTGAGTGAGAGAAATTAAAGTGTCTTTGGCTCCCTTTGGTAATTAAGTAGTGAGAGGTGAAATGACATGAGGATTGTGAGGCTTTCTTTCATAGTTTGTTGCCCTGCCCTATCTTACAATTGAATGTATTTAGTT
>JASDQU010100038.1:263033-277673 GCA_032191745.1 Picea mariana | reverse complement strand
TGCATCATCTGCCTCCTCCTTGCGTTGTGTATTGAACATCTCTACGACAGCAAGTTTCTTACTTGAACTAGTGTTACTGGAACACCCAATTGAATCAACTTGATCATGCTCATCGGTTTCTCCATGAGAGGACTCCATTGAGCCAAGAACTCTTGGTTTTTTAAAAATGGAAGGGTTGTCCGCCTCTGTCTCTGCAATAATAAAACCACTTGTGGCAGCCATGTGAAGTTTAGTCATCTCAACTCTTTTTTCCAATGAGCAGGTGCATATTTTTACTCCATCCCCTGGAATAGCCAATAGATGATCGTAAATTCTAGTGTAGCTTCCCTTAAACACATGACTGCAAAGGTTGCATAACCATTGCTCTGAACCACCACTGTTCTTCCTCTTGTTTTGGGTGACTTTCTTCACAAATTGCAACAAAGGTTTCTTGACATTGATGGCATTGGAAACCAAATTTTCAGTTGACTCGGGCATTGATGGAGAAGAACTGTCCATCTGATATTTTTTGCAGATTTCAACAAATCAGTGGATATAATTCATGAACAATAATTATTAAAAATTAAAAATTTAATAAGCATTCACTGGTGTTGCTAAATGTAAATGATAAATCATCACTGTTTTTAGTTTCACTGTTACAGTTCTGAGTTTAAACTTTAAACTTTATTGTTTTAAATTTTTACTATTTAGTTTTATTTTTAGTTTTACAGTTCACTGTTTTTAAGTTTTAACTTTCAAGTTTTAAAATTTATTTTTAGTTTTACAGTTCTGAGTTTAGTAGTTCTAAGTTCTTAGTTTACTGTTTTAACTTTTAAGTTTTAATTTTATTTAAGTTTTAAACTTTTTAACTAAGTAATAAAATTATAAATTAATAATTTAATAAATTTCAAATCAATATATCAATGCATCAAAACCATGTACCATTCATTATTTATCATCCATACATCAATAAAATTGCAAGCATGTATTCTTGTTCGAGGCACGAGAACCAAAGTAAAGTCTGCTCAATTTGTGGCAAGATTTAGATGCTGAGTAGGACACAATATGATAAAATAAAATGAACTACTAGGACAGCAAGATGAATGAAATCATTCGAGCCATCGTCCAAGAAGTGCTTTAAGCAAGTGGCACAGTAATCCACATGCAGATTTGCTTAGTTGTAGGCACAGTAGACAATAAATAACATTCATAACCTATGACTGTAACCAAGCAAAGTATGCCAACAGTTTTGTATGAACAAATTGCAATGTTTATATTGTGTGTTTATGCAAGTGAAATCCAAAGTTCAATATGGATTAGAGTCTATTCAATCATACGAGGACAATATTGATATTCTTATTATTACTGATCACAAATGTAGCTCTATTAACCTTACAACAAATCCTCCACATTGTATGACAAGATGACAAATGTGGTGTTCTCAATTTGCAACATCAACAATGAGATAGCATAAAATCATTACTGATGCAAGGTGTAATAGGACAGGATATCGAGGTGTAAACTATAGTGGATCATAACTCAGATTGATAAATCAGCAGGGAGGTATTAATATCATGTGTATGCCTCAGATCATTAACATTTGCCAATTAAAACAAATGTTTTGATTGACAGAGAATACTAGAGCAGAGGATAAAGATGCTATTTTTCAATGTCCCAACTTATGTGTTAACTGTCCTTGTACATATGCAAGACTCATCATATATCTAGCATRTATCATCAATAACTAGAGAGTGATAATTCTGCAGTTTCAGATAGCAATAAAACCTTCAAATCAATGACAATAGGGATGATAATTTGCAGTCCAAATTGAAACATTGGACACTTAGAGCATCGATTCACCCCTTTACAGCATACATAGCAAGAATTTGACAAAACATTGCCCCCAACAGCTATATCGTTACCTTTTAATAATTAATAATATTAAATTATTAATATATCATTTATGATTTATCATAAATATTAATTTTTAAATGATAAGATTAATCATTAATACAGTAATAGACTGTACATACTACAGTGTATACACTATACAGTAATAGACTGCACATACAGTAATAAATTAAATACGATACATCAATGATCATACTGTACATACTACAGTGTATACAATATTAAAATTTAATATTTAATAATAATTTTAAAATTTAAATTAAACTAAAAATTTTAAAATCATAAATGTATTATGTTACTATTTAATTTTTTTAATTTTGAAACACGTAAATAGTAAACTAATAAACTTTAAAGTTTAAAAACATCAAAATTTAAAAATTTTAATTAAATTATTAAAGTCGGGAGTCGGAACTAAATTCGATTAAAATTAATTTTATTATTTAAAAAATAAAATTAAAGTTTAAACTATGAGCATTGAAACTCAGAACTCGTACCTGTAACACTGGTGTAACGCTGGTGTAATGCTGGTCGCCAGCTGTAACTATGAGAACTCATACCTAATGCTGGTCGCCCGCTGCTAGTTGAAGTGTGGCTGGCCGTTGTTGGTGTTGACGCGGTGAAGTGTGGCTGGCCGTTGCTGGTGTTGACGCGGTGAAGTGTGGCTGCCTTCAAACAGCGTATGAACCGACGGCCTTCAAACAGCGTTGAAGTGTGACTGAAGACGGCCTTCAAACAGCATATATACTATAAACCGACCCTTCAAACAGCGCGCGCGGAATGAATCGACCCTTTAAACAACGATTTTGCAAACGCTAAAACCGCACACACAACCCGACTATAAATGAGAATGCGGGGAGAATAGCTGCGTGCAGCGAAAGAAGGAGAACGCGGGGAGAAAATGCGAAGACGTTCGCGCGTAGGTTTAGCTTTTAGGGTTAGGCCGACAATGTTTTTTAATTTTTTTATTATTGTTTGAAGTCGTGGGCTCCAGGGAAGGTCAACTGTCCCCCATTTCTTCCRGGGACGACGGTATCGTACCCTAAACGTACCCGATTTAGCCCAGGAACGGATAGGGGACGACTTAGACGTCCCCAAGTCCCCAATGGAGTCCCCGACCATTTAGGAACGTTTCCTAAGCATTTTTAAGTCCCCGGTACGAGGGAACGCATGGTACRTGGGTTTTTTTGGCAAGGACGGGTACCCATGCAACATAGGAATAAAGAGACTTTGGAGGTCAAGAAGGTGTGTTATACATGTGTGTGGATGCTTGATGTCATTTGTGCTTAATCTATGAGGTAATATTTGCCTAATTTCTTGCTTTAAGTTTGTTGATTTGGCCTTTGAAAGGGTGCTATCGTCCAGTAGGATAGAATTTTATCTAGCTTTGCTATTAAATCCTATTGTTCATTTATATTTAGAGATTTTGATTTGTATACATGTTCCGGTTAACTAATATACTTTTCAAGTCTCTTTTGTAGGTGACACCAATTTTCTTTAACAAGTTTTGTTGCAAGATTTTAAAGCTTACAGGTTCTCATAGCTTGGAGTGGTGATGAAACTTGTTTGTCTCTTCACAACTTCAAGGATCTAAAGACTTAGTCCCTCCTTAACTCATCTAAAGACTCCATTGCTCAAGGGTTCCAAGGGTACAAGTTTCTTCCTTCTCTCTTTCTCAAAAGATAATCTAAATTTTGGTTACTTTGTTGCAAATGCAAGTATCTTAGATCTATCTTTATTTCAAATTTTGAATATCTAAGTGTACATGCATAAGATAAACTAGATCCAAGTTTGTACTTTCAAATTTTCATCTAATGCTTAGATATAGCATAGGAAAAGTCTCATTTTAGCATGTTTTTCTTTCAAAATTTTAGAAGTTAAAAGATAGTTCTTTTCTTAAAGCTTTCATTTCCATATTTGGAAAAAAATTAAGTGCCTTCACATTGTTGTTTTAAAACAGCAAACAAAGACCCTAAGGAGACAAGCTCTTTAGCTTGGTCTTCTAAGTTCATTTTTGCTCAATTTACACTAGTTTTACTTAGTCAATTTTGGGGCTTCCCTACTAATAACCAAAGATACTTCCAAAGTGTTTTTGGCCAATTTCTATATTTGTTTGTTTGTTGTTTTGTGCAGGTTTGCGAACAGATAAGAGGAAATTTTGTCCATTTTGGGCAGATTCGGAGCATCCGAGACCCTCGGGGGCACCCCTTTCTTCAATAAATGCTTGTAAAACATTGTAAAGACTTGTGACCCCCCTAATGAATGGTCACAAGTCACTCCAATAAAGAGTTGTGTAATTTCTTTAATAAAATCAGTGGGGCTACAAGCTCCCACACTTCATCCCCCCTAGGGGAACGATGTTTTTGGTGATTGTCTCAATTTTGCAATTTTAGCTTAGATTCAATTTTCACAACTAAGGATAAGCTAAAATTAATCTTTCAATTCATCACAAAGCACTACAATCTCATATAAACTTTAAAGTTAAAATAAATCACAATCTAGATTAGATTTCAATTTTGCAAAAGTAGAATACTAATTGCTAGTTAGTTTTCATTTATGCAATTTCAAAGTTGGAAATAAACAGTCTCCTCAACTCCTCGCAAGAGGCTGGTCAGTGAAGACTTTAGTAATTAGAAAAACATTTCTCTTTTAGTATTTTGCTTTATTGTTTAAAATAAACAACTCCCCTCAGCTCCCAGTGTGGTTCTTGACCCTTCCAGTTGCGAGCTTGTCTCGATCTTCTGGGAGTAAGTTTCATACACGTTGGGTTGGTCAGTGGTGATAGATTAATTAGGGAAATCCTAAAGAGAACTTTGTTTTAGTGGAAACGTAAGAGAGTCTGTGTAAGATATATAGCGGGAACTTTGAGATCTAGGTTCTCCCTGTCGGATCTCCCACATTCTCTTGAGCTTGTGTGCAAAATCAGAGGGACCTCCCTGTTGGATATTCGGCAAGCTCAACCTCCACTTTAGGGACTTTTTCTGAAGGGTCAAATCTAGTTTAGACAAACACTTTATTTTCCATGCAAATAAAATTTATCTCATTAACCTACCATCAATAAATCCTAATAAAACACACGATTTACATTGCCCACGATACCTTTAAGGCACTGGTCTCATTTATATATTTGCAAAGCCATATGCTTCAAATGTTTTTTTTTAGTCATTTACTTTGAAGCAATTTGATTTTACTTGCATCTAACATTTGTCTCAAGTATCCTTTTATGCAAGTATATGTTTTATGTATTTTGTGCTGAATAATTGATCTGTGTATGCTTTAGTATAAATTTTCTTTATATTGGTTAATGAATTAAACTCCTAGATTCAATTCTTGTACTTAGACTAGTTTCAAGCCTTAGTATTTTTGTTAGGGACTACCCCCCTTGGCTTCGCTAGGAGTTGGCCTAGACAGAGGAGTTGAGGATTAGGTGACAGCACCTTAACTCTCACTTGCCCCCAAGGACACACCAAGTGGATTGAAGATTTCTTCCACGTCTCCCATGTGTGTATAAGGCGGCAAAAGGCCTATGAAAGTTGCTTCCTTGAGGTTAGATATTTGGGTGTCCTGTATACATTCACATACCCAAGGAGAAAAGGACGAAGCTGGACCTTTCAGAAAGGAAGAGTACATTTGTTGGGTACAGTGAATCTTCGAAGAAATATCGGATCTACATCCCAGGTCAGAGACAGATTGAAGTGAGCAGGGATGTTTCCTTTGAGGAGAAGGTAGCCTTCAGGAGATCTAGAGGATTTCACATGTAGATTGACAGTGAGACGCCGGAGGAGATGGTGCCTTCTCCCCCTCACCCTTCAGCAGTTCAGAGGGAGCCAGTTGAGCCCATGGAGATAGTTGAGCCTGTTGATCCAGTTAATCCAGCACATCCTGTTGATGTTCCTAGAGATATTGCAGTAGGTCGGAAGAGACCTACCTAGGCCCATCAGAATTTGTAGGAGGCAGAGAGATATGCAGCTCCCCGTGGTACTTTAAAAAAGAAAGAGACCTCGGAGATTCTCAAGCTATGTTGCAGCAATCAGCCACATCATTGATTTTGAACCTTCCTGTTATGAGGAGGCACCCAGTCAACCGATATGGAGAGATGCCATGATGGAGGAGTATTAGCCCATCATGAAGAATGATGTGTGGGTTATTGTTCCGAGACCTAAAGGGAATTCTGTAGTAACTTCAAAATGGATTTACAAGATTAAGCATGCGGTGGATGGAAGTATTGATAAATACAAGGCAAGGTTCGTGGCTAGAGGTTTCTCCTAGAAAGAGGGAGAAAACTATGATGAAACATTTGCACCTGTTGCCAGATACACTTCTATCAGATCCATTATCTCTCTTGCAGCCTCTATGGGTTGGAGTCTTCACCAGATGGATGTGAAAAAACTTTTTTTTTTATGGAGTGATTGAAGAAGAAGTGTATATCGAGCAACCTCAAGGTTTTGAGGTTCACTCTAGAGAGTCTTATGTTTGCAGATTAAAGAAGGCCTTGTATGGACTCAAGCAAGCTCCAAGAGCTTGGTATGTGCGGATCGACAGTTATTTGACAAGACTTGGATTCTCCAAGAGTTATGCAGATCCGAACCTTTACTTCAAGGTTGTGAATGATGCACCAGTAATTTTGCTATTAAATGTTGATGACTTGTTTCTGACAGGTGCAGAGCCTCTCATTCTTCAGTGGAAGAGGGAGCTAGCCTCTGAATTTGATATGAAGGATCTTGGTCTTATGCTTACGAAAGCAGTGTGGCTCTGTAAGCTGGTTTCTGGACCATTTGATCATGTGTTGGATTCGACCGTGATATATTGTGATAATCAAAGTTGTGTGAGGCTTTCAGAGAACCCGGTGTTCCATGACAGGTCAAAGCACATTGATATTAAATACTACTATCTCCGTGACAGAGTCCAGAAGGGAGAAATGAATCTCCAGTACATCTCCATCGATGAGCAGACGGCTGACATTTTGACAAAGCCTCTGTCCAGGATGAAGTTTGTACACTTCATGGACAAGCTAGGGCTTGTGGAGATTGCTCCCTTGGGTGAGAGGGAGTGTTGATGATTGGCATCATGGATAGTGAGTGTGCTAGTGGACGGTTAGTCCAAGTTGTGCAAATTGTTGATGCACCATGGACGAACATTTTCGTGGTGAAAAATGGTCCAAGACGGTCATTCTCTTGGGGCTCACATGGTAGAGGGTTACTCTATGACCCATGTGGTGAAGGCTCAGTCAGGTTGAATGGTCTGCCTCCCGATGACACCGCAAGTGTGGGAGGTTGGTGTAGAACGTCGATCTCTAAGACACACATGAAGAGAGGGTTACTCCACGACTTATGTGGTGTTGTGATTAGAGATTGGTTCGAGACGTGTGGTCTCAATATCCCATGACGTGGCTTTCAGCATCTGTGATGACGGTTATTCTTTCGTGATCCATATGATAGAGGGTTACTCTATGATTCATATGGTTAGAAGAATGGTCCTGGTGGTCACTAGTCACTCTGTTGAGTGTGTGACAACTGCGAGTTACGCAAGGTTTAGCACCTGACTTATTCAGCTTCATGCCTGGTTACTCAGCTTGAGTATGGCTTCGTGAGATGGAGGGTTACTCCATGAGATGATGCAGATGATGATTATATGTCATGTGTTATGACAGGTCGTTGCAGGTTATGCAGACGATGATATTTTGATGTAACCTTTCACTAGATAGATTTGTCAACTTGAGTACAGATTAGCTAGTCATTATAAATACCTTCCTAGTTAAGAGGGATTGCTGAATTTTTGTAACTATGGTCGATCTTCATAATGTATTTGTAAAGCATATTTTTATGCTCAAAATGGGTGTGTAGGTCCTAGTGTATTCTAGTGGTGATGAGGCCCTAGAAAAGGTCCACATTGGATGTAGCCATGTGTGACGTGATGATGCTACTAGTAGCATGGTCTGCATGACCATGGCATGGTCGGAGGACCATGACATAGCCTGTGAGGCTATGAGGACCAGAGGAAAAACATCAAGGAGAATACCTCCCTGGCTAAGAGGGAGTGTTGATGTTTTTGGTAGTAGCGAGAGGTATTCACCTCCGGGATAACCTTTCTTATAGATTAAGATGCCAAGAACTCAAGAAGATCCCAGTCGACCTCACAGAAAATAATAAAGAAGAATTATAGTGCTCTAGAAGTAAAGTCGGCTCTAGAAGAAAAAGATAAACAAAAATTATATTTTCGAGAAAGTCAGGTCGGCCCTACCAGAAAAGTCACTGAACAGATTAGTATAAATAAGGGTGACGCCTTCCTCATTTGCAACACTCTCTCATGGATACATAGCGCAAGTTTGGAGGAGAGTTGCAACTGCACCTGCAGAAGGAAGGAAGTAGGGCATATCTTGGTTAGGGTTTCCTCATACCCCTTGCAAGGGTTTGTCTTTTGTGATGCGCATGGTGGAGGCCAACTACTCTAGCACTCTGGCTAGAGTCTGTTGTAGTTGCATTGTTGGTTATCTCTTGGTGGTGCGCTAGTGGAGGCTATACACCCTAGCACTCTGGCTAGGGTGTGTTGCACCTATGTTGTTCGGTTATCTACTTCGTGGTTGCTCTAGTGGATAGAGCTTGTTCTTGGTTATTTTGTCTTGGCAAGGATATTCTCTATAAGAAGGTTTGTTGGGTTTTCTTCCCTTGTGTGGAAGGGTTTCCCAAGATGTATATGCTTATGCTCAGGGGAGGCACGAGTAGGTGCCTATGGTTGGGTGGCGATGGTGTAGCATCGCCTATGGTGAAAGTTGAAACGAGCATGCAAAAGAAGTTCAAATTGCTATGGTAAATCTAATGTTAACATAATCAACAAAAATTTCAACATCTTCCACCCAGCAGCATATTTGGTCTTGCATGCAATAAATCCACACTCACATGTAGCAGATCCGGTATTTCCTTTCCATGCATGTGTATTTCAGGTTAGATCTAGACTTATAAAGATCAATCTGAAGAGTTCTGAGCAGTTTAGCAGTGTTTTGCTTATATTCCAGTATTCCATTTATTGTAATTTCAGTCTTTACCATTAGTGCAATAAAGAACATTGCTCCGGCAGCAAAACTATTTGCATACAGTGAAAACAAGCTTAAAACCCCAAACATTATGAGAATAAACTAAATTGAATCCAAAATCCTTGAAACCGCATTCAAAAACTCAGAGGAACTTCAGTCAGATAGCTAAATCAATGTTTGGGATATTTCATAGATTTAACTTTAGATGAAAACTTATAAGTGCAAACTAGATCTAGCATGCATGCATGCAAAAGTAAAATCTACTTTTGATATAGAACTTTAAAAATAAGATTTACTTACATGCATGAGAAAGTAACCAAGAAAAAAAAAATTATGAAGGAGATATAGAGACAAGTTTGATAGGTGGAATCCTTGGGCTATGGAGTCTTCTGGTGATACGCTGAGGGACTACGTCCTCGAAAAGCATGAAGCATGTAGAAGGTATAAACTAGTCCAGCTACTTCTCCATGCATGAGGACCTGTAAATCTTAGAAAAACTTGCACAAAATCATTAAATGTGGTGCCACCTACAAGAGAAACTTAGATAGTATGATCATTAGCCGAAATAAACATGCAAATCTTAGGCTGCTACTGTAAATGAACAATAAAATCTAAGAAATAACCAAATTTAATAGATCCTATCCTACTGGGTGACAACACCCCTTCAAAGGCCAAATCTAACAAACAAAATGCAAGAATTCAAGCAAAGATTACCTCATATATGAAACACTAAACATCAAACATCCACACAAAGAATGCTAGCCACCATCTTGACCTCCAAAGTCTTATTTATTCCAAAATGATATCAAAATTACAAGTACAATGCCAAGCTATACCCAAACTCCTATTAACCAAAGAGTGAAGTGAATGCTTGGTTAAATAAGAAGAGGGGCGGACTTCCCAAGGAGGGAGGGCGCACATCCCAAGAAAGATGAGCCAAATGGATAAAGATTGAAGCCACATCTCATCAAAGAGGAGTTGACTCACCTCAAGTGAAAGTAAAAGTGAATGAGAGGGCGCCACCTTGCCAAGGAGAGGTGGCGACCTCCTTGGGATTGACGTCCCTCACACTAAATCTGCCACATCTCCCTTGGAGGTGCACATCACTCTCTTGGGATCTTCATCAACTCAAGAGAACTCAATCCTAACTCCAAACAACTCGCCCTCAAGTGCCACTCACTCAAAGTGAAGAGCAGTGAACTATAGACAAGTCAAAAACATGTTTCCTTAATAATAGGGAGTTGATTTAGTTGTCTTTTATTCACCTTTTTCAAGTAAAATTGACTTTTTAATGAGAAAAAGTCAATAATTTCTCTCGAAAAGAGGGTATAAGGGGTATTCTAGGTTAGAAAACGATACCCCCCAAGGAATATAACACCTCCTAGTACCACTTATTTAATATTACTTCAATTTACAAGGTAAAAATCGTGTTTTACAAGAAATTTTATGACTTATTAAAATAATTTAAAAAAATCCTAGAGGGACCTAATGCATGTCCATAAGACTCTCGATAAATGACTAGCATGGTAATATACATTAGACACTAGACCCAGACAAACACACTAAGGCCTAACCATTAGTACACACTCCAGCTTTGGAGGTAGTGAGTGAAAAAACTTAGAAAATTATAAATCGCTAAAAAGCAAGATATAATTAACAAGTGAAAAAAAACACTCTAGAGTATGCATTGATGACCAAGTCTTAGAGAGCTAAGTCTTTTACCTAATAGAGACCTCATGCTAGCTCATTTTATTACAATTCCCCCATGGGGGTATGGAACATGCATAAAAAAGAAGAAGAAGAAGAAAATTTTGAAGGGGCCATAATGGTCGGTTGGACTTCTGAACTCTGAATTTGAACAAGTGCCTTGTTCAATCTTTGTGAATCATCATCAGTCCTGCCTGGTGTAACTAGGACGGTAACAGGAGGAAAATTAATATCTTGAATATGTAATGCAAATCCTTATGAAATCCATGGCTATAAGTGTAAAATATCTTGCACATAAAATCTTCATGCCTTAAAAATAATCACTATCCAAGGAAGAGCATTACTAAATACCCCCATTTCCAAGGAAGAGCATTACTAAATACCCCCATTGCAATTTTCAAATGCTGGGAATGGGTAAGAGTCAAAGAGCATATTGAATTTCATAAATGCTATGAAAGACTCGAAGAGCTCTTGGCTCTAGTGATTTGCTTCACAAGAGTGGCAATGGTATACATGGGATATCATATTAGCAAATTGTGGGTTTTTTTAAAACTATAACTGGGGAAATTTTTATTAATAAAAACTGCAGTTGTGCCTATATAGAGATTACATTACAGTTCTCTTTCAAAACTTTTAAACAAAAAACTATGCCAACTACAATCCTAGAGTAGAGTATGTATATATCTTTATACAAAATTTCCCTGTATTTCTTAACACTATATATTTTGTAATATAAACCTAGAATTCTAATAACCCTAAAAAACATGATACTTAACAAAAGGCATGACGACTAGCTGCTTCTTTTGGGCTTGTACTTAGAGGTTCGGGTCATGTTTACAATTTCCATGTCTTCAGCAAGCTAGTGCATCGGTTCATCTTCCTTTGGCTCCCCCCTAGTTGAATTAAGTTTTAACTAAAAGTCTTTTAGTAGAATCCCTAAATTGATCTCCCTTGCTCAAATTTAGGACCAAATTCCTAAGAAGATTGCATTCTACTTCAAGGACAGTTATCTATTGCTTTTGTTCCACAAGAGTCCCCATAATTGTTGTTATCTGAGATGTGACCTAGAGTTCATTCTCATGGACTTTTAAAGTGACTATAAATATAGAAGTCCTATTGCATTGGATATGCTCCTCATGGTTTTTGAGAACTCTTCTAATTTGTCGAAGCTCTCTATAATCCATCCATCAGATCTGCACAAAGACCAATATCTCCAGCCAGTTCCACATTCCCAATTATGCCTAGATTCCAACTCTCTTGCCACTCATTCAGGGCCCGAACAATGCATGTGATTCTCGTGTTCTAGAACAGAGGACACTTGCCAAATTACAAGTGTAGACCGAAATACTACTAACTAACTGGAGGAAGGACCAAAGAACATCCCATTCCTCTGAAACATGGACTAGAGGAGACCTTTGGGCTCAAGAGTCCCCCTTTACTAGATTGACTCCAAGGAGGGGGCTCAACTAGAAACTTACAGAAAACAATTCTTAGAATTTAAGGGCAAAACAGTAGGATAGCTAGAAACAAAAATATTTTTTATAAATTTCAAATCATTTGCTACTATAATTTAGGATCAGCAAACATTAAAAAATTTTATGCATAATCTAATAGCATAAATGAGTAAGTAACATACATAACATAGATCTGAGTATTTCCTTAGCCGTAACAAAGAACAAAGGTACCTAATTTGTTATTGTTACCTTCCTTCAATGTATGCTCAGAAAAAGCTTTGTAGATCATGGATCAAACCCTCAGGGTAGATCTCATCATGATCATAGGGACAATGCCAAGAAGAACTCTTAGGATAGGAAACCAAGAAACAAACTCAGCAAGTTGAAAAGCTATAGTCCAAGCCACTATCAAACAATAGGGCTAAAAACAAAATATCATTGTCCAACCTAGGGCTGGAAAATGAACCCACAATCAGCCTTAGGCTTATTCAACACTTTCAGCCCAAGAATACATAATTCTACTTTAACAGAAACAAAAACCAACAGTCCAAAACAACCCTAACAATCCAGTCACAAGGTAAGAATACTAAGGCTGCTGACAGACAAGGTAAGGCGGCACAGCAAGACACAAGCGTAGCACCAGTAAAATATCAAGGTGGCACCATCAGACCATAAAGACAGCAAGGCGACACAATCAAACCAGCAAGGTGGCACCAGAACACCAACAGCATACAAGAAATCTTAACGGCTGGCAGGAATGGACACCTACAGGTCAACGGCAAGCATAATGAGTCATTGTTGATAGGGACAAACCCACGGCAGCTGGTGCAGACCAAGAACACACAAGAGGGGAGCTGAGAAGACCCTTGTAAACCTGTCCAGAAGAGCCGCAGCAACCTTGTAAACCTATCCAGAAGAGCCGCAGCAAATCTCAGTCTCAAACTCGGCTTGGAGAAGGTAGATCGCATGCATCAAGTGTGTCAAGTGAGGGAGAGGCCACTCCTTTATATAGTTTTAGGTAGGTAGGATAGGGTTAACACATTAACCATTTAGAGTCCACTTTGACATAGATTTAGGGTTAGGTTAACCCCTAAAATAACAAACCAACTAAAACGTCAAGTGGTAAGACCAATAGACCAAGTCAACAAGATAATTAAATCGAGAAGGAGGGTTTCATGAACATGGCGGCCAACTTTCTTTAGGAAGAAGTAGGATTCAAACTAGAAATTCGAACCTGTTATCCCCACTTTTTAGGGATAACTAGGAGATCATGTCTCGAGGCCCACAGGTCCTAGACATGGAGTACCGAGAGCAGGATTGACTTGAGCATGGCCCTGGAGGGCCCATCCTTTTCTTCTTCCATCAGCTTTATCTTGTCAGCAGCAACAGCATCCATCACCATCGGCTTGGTCTTGTATCAAAAGAGGTTCTTGCTCCATGAGGTAATTGGTCCAGGTATCATGGTATGTGTCACTTTTGATCATTGAAACCTTTAAATATATGCATCTGATTCCTTTTATCTCTAACAACTGCTTGGATCTTACATTGGCACACTTGACCATGATTGGGGGAATTGACAGGGTGCCCTAGCAAGCCTGTGCCCATAGGTTTCGGTTTGCCACTGGGGAATTTCTGAAGAGCCATCGTTTGCTCCCATCATAGCACCACTGTTTCATCTTGTCTCCCACTCATTTATCCCATTCCCCTTGTTCGGGCATTGGGTTGACCTATTTGTAGGATTGCACCTTATCTCGTGGGAAGAAGGGGCTAAAGGCCCAGAAGGTAAAAGCAGCTAGTAAAAGACAAAAGCCTAAAATGAAACCTCGAGATGCTTCGCCCAGGGATCCCCGAGAAGGCAATAAAAAGCCTCTCAGCAAGAAATAGGAGGGACCCGGAAAATAACAAACAAGATCTAGTCAAAGGATAGGGGTCTCATCACGAGCCAGCCTATTAGGTTCATGGGTACCTAGCAGTATGACATTGCCACCATCTGGTTACCACGCCAAAGCAGTGACCTTTGGTTACATGGCCAAGGGAAAGGGGGTCTCATCACGAGCCAGCCTTCTCATCTCTGTGAAAGTACTTGTGGGTAACATTGTCAGCTCTTGTCACCATGCCAAGGCAATGTCCTCTGGTTAGCCCTTGAATAAAAAGAAAAAGCAAATAAAAGAATAAAGCAAGAAAAAGGATAAAGGAAAAAACGAGCTTGGAAAAAATGCATCCATGACAGGTACAGCTCGCCTTCTACAAAGGCACCCACAGATAACATTATGCATCCTTGACCCTCACTGCACCCACATGTCTGGACATCCCCTAGCCACATCACCTCACTTACATGGCTTAGATGAAATCTTCCTGGAAACTTTCCTTTTCTTGTGGATACTAGCCCAATAGGAGGTCTTGTCTTTTTCTCCAATCTTGTATTGCAGGTTTTTGTAATGTCTTTGAGCTATTGACTGATGTATCAGGGTTTTTATGCATATGTTTAATAATATTGATGATGAGATGTGATTAACATTGCTATGATCCCGGTGACTGATGAGCCCATGGAGGGCGTAGCTT
>JASDQU010100038.1:220792-262983 GCA_032191745.1 Picea mariana | reverse complement strand
GATCAGGGCTTTTGCACCGAAGAGGAAGAGGACGTTCCATCAGAGGCACTCCGGCAGGACTAGACCTAGGGGGAATGACCCCTTTTCAGTGGAACGCTAGCCTTGGAAGGCTTAGGACGTCCCCATCTTCACCATGACGTCATCCAGCTTCATGGACACTTTTGGAGGCAGACTGAGCAGCAGTGGCACGTGTGGCATGGTGGAGAGGCCCCTGGGGGGCTAACGTTTTGCTCCTAGATGTCTCATTTTCCCTAGAAGGGGCTAGTGCCTCCCTTGAAGGGGATTTTACTCTCTTTGCAGCTCAATTAGGGTTTTAATTTGACAATTTAATGTAAAAACAATATTATTTTGACATTATGGCCTTGTCGACCTTTTTATGACCTAAAAAGTAAAATTAGGTCATTGATACACTATATATTGAGGGTTTTGACTCTCATTTTATGATCAATTATCACTCACTCATTAGTGAGGTCTGATTTTAGCGGCCTATTGGGGTTTTTTTTGGCTGAACTAAGTGATGCGCACTTGTTGAAGGAAGAGATATTTTGGCATTTATGGTGTTTCTCTTGAAGGAAGGTGTTACAACTAGGGTTTGCATAGTTATTTCTTCATGATTTGTAAGTATTTTTCTGCAAAAATTGTTGATTGAATGGTTGTAGTTTGATTTCTTGCATCTATTTATAAATATTGTTGAATCAAAACCCTAGGGGACAAACACACAAGTAGGTCGTTGTCTCATGTCCCCTGATAGATAAGCCTTAAGCCATTGAAGAGGAAAAAGAGAACCTAGCCATAGCTACACTCCTTTTTCCTTCTTCCTAATGCTAGTCGTACCCTTTTGATCCAAGAAGAGTGAGACGTCCCTGGCCTAGGCTTACTACACCAGGGTCGTACTGTTCTAGGGTTTGTTGATAGGCCTTGCTCTAGCAACACCTCCCTCAGCAAAACCTCTTGTCTTGGTCTATTTTTCCTGTTTTTGGGCTAGTCGTTTGCCGAGAAGGAGGAGAGAGCACGAGGCCTTGCTTTTGCAACACCAGAGTGAGCCTCTCTCCCCTAGGATTCTGCTTTTAAGGCCCTGCTCTAGCAGCACCTTGAAACTTTTCCCTCCAGTCCTTTGAAATCTCTTTCCCTTCAACTCTTGCGTCCATCATTTATTGACTCCTTTAACCCTAAGGCACTGATCTCCAGCCTCCAACATTGAAGTGAAATCAAATCCAAACACTCTCAAACTTCTTTTAAACTGAAACCCTAACTACACTAACCCTAGAATGTTGACGTCACCCTTGGTTATCTCATCTTGATGCAGCAACGTCTCATTTTATAAGCAATTGAATGGTAGTTAAGAGCATTTATTGGATTGAGTGTTGATTTGTTGCATTGGATGCTATATCATTCCAGTATTTATTGACAAGTGACATATTTATCATTGCCATTTTGCAAACATTGATTTCGTCAATATTTATTGTCAAATTGCTTACATTGAATATCAGATAGTCACTTACATATGAAGTACTAACCCCATTGAACATAGCTTGCATATATCTTTCTTACCGTTGTCTTGTTCCAGGCAGGTACATATTCTTTGGGGGTTACTTTGAATTGGCCTTTGGCCGGACTATCTTTTGGGTGGTGATCTGTGAAGGGGGAACTATCTTACTTCTTTTGAACCTTTGCCTCTTCAAAACCACAGGTCACCAGGGACGTCTCCCCTATGCCTAACCTCCCTAAATAGAAAGAACCTCCCCATTGTGGTGACATTGGGTGGGGAAGGTTCTCGTTTCGCCAATTTGACCTACTATACGCTAGCCTCTCTCACGTCTACAAACTGTGCGATAACAGAACCAACACATAAACATAAACTTAGGAGGGTAATAACTCAAGCAAAGGGTTTTTATCAATAAACAATAAGATAAAGTCAAAAGGTCAAGTACTTCTTTAATGGCATTTTGTCCACATGATTCCCATGATATAACTTATAAGCTTTTATCATCCTAGCATACGTAGAAGGTTAATGATGTGATCATGCCATTCTTCTTGACTGCTCCTAGGTCACATGGACCATCCCGAGAGAGAAGAAAGTCACACATCATCTCGGCTTGGTACTTAAACCAAGAAATTGCCTGGTCCCAGACCAGGATACCCCAAAACACATCTGGGGGCCCTAGAATATATCTAGGGACTTAACCACCAAGGTACACAACCAAGAATCAATCCAAGTGCTAAACAAGGATTCCCTGGAACACATCCAGGGGCCCTAGAACACATCTAGGGACTTATATCATCAAACTGCTTGGTCCCTGACCAAGAACCCCAAAAATACACTAGGGGGCCAACTAGGGCCTTTTGCCATGGCTCTAACTGCTTGGTCCCAGACCAAGAACCCTCGGAGTGTACTGGGAGGCCTAGATCACAACTAGGGTCTTTTCCATCCTCCCGGAGAATGGCTCTTGCAACTGCATTAATTTTAACAACAATAAACAACAAACCAAATACAATCCTAATTAGACCAGCATGGATTCTTACCAGACCACACAGAGCTAAGATCCTGGCTTCCCACAAACGTATTACTTTCAAATCAACCATAATCCCACCTCAAGCAGGGAAATCACTAGACTCCAATTGAAATTCGTGTGCATTCATGGCTCCAATCATGTGGAGGAGGGACTTATGTCTCTTCTCATAACTAGCCCAGCGTTGAGTGTGAAATCCAATGTTGCTAACCATGTGAAGGTTTAAATGCCCGATATGTGTCTTTGTACTCATAGACATGAATTAAAGAATAGGATGTTGATTAATGGTGTCATTAACATTAACCACCCCCTCTTTTAAGGTTGTGGCCATGTTAGTGAATCGGTCCGCTTCATAGTTGTTCTCCCGCAAAACATGGTAGAATGTGATTTTGGTGAAAATAGCCTCTTGTTTGGCTCGGACAATAATAGATGCTAAAGAATTATCTATCAACGCGGAGTTAAGTACCATATGGTTGATGATTACCTTTGAGTCTCCCACCACAACCAATGATTGGATATGGAAGCCATTAGCTATTCTCAAACCTTTCCACGGGGCATAAGCTTCTACTTGGTTGTTGGACAAGATACCAAGTCCCCATGAAAAGGAAATTTCAATTGTTCCCCTGAGATCCGTGATGACACCCCCCTTGCACCTATCACACCAAAACCAAATACATAACATATTATTATAACCAATTGGTCAAATCCATGATATTTTATTAGCAAATTGTTGGTTGACCCAAAGAACAAGGGTAGATTTTACAAAGCCTGGGCCTTAATCACCCAAGAAACTCGGCCTAATTGCTTGGGAAGAAATAATCCACAAAATACTGGATCCATAGAATGTTTAATTGCATCCCCTCCTGCTTCGTGCAGAATTGCATCAGGTATTTGTGATCCTCTAGAATCTGGGGCTGAAGTTAGAACTGCTCGGACAGATGGTTAAAGAAAACGCCAAGACTTCGAACAGGAAAGTTGCTGAGTTGGAAGTGAATATGAAGTCTGAAAATCTGAGCATCGGTAGCAGGCTGCACTGAATTTCTGTGGACCAGGGCGTAGATGGCTCGAACATCCGTCAGAACCAAAGGAATATTTCCATTACGAAATCCAGTATCCTCAGTGAATATGAAGCACCCCCCACAGACTCCTCTCATCAACGCCTTTCAGCTTCCGACCAGAAGGAACTGAAGGAGATCCAGCCACTCACTGGCAATCAAGCAGACTCAGGGTCACCAGAGAAGAACCAATCTATGCAAACACCAAAATCTGTTATGGATGTCCTAGAGTTTAAGTCTGTTAGGTTTTTGTTTTGTTTTTTTGGTAAATAAAGGCAACAAAATTCTATTAACCTGGCAGAAAATATACACAAGATTACAAGATTGGGTAAACCTTTCACTTTGGTTCGAGGATCCCAAATATCCACGCTGTCAAAACAAGGGAAATCCAACTTCTCACATCTGTTAGATAGTTAGCTACTTAATAAAGGCACGAGTAAGTCCTGACCTCAGGGCACACCATGTATACTCTGATTAAGTAGAAACAGATAGTCAAGTTCTACTGGTTTTTGCTCTTTGGTTTGAAAAACTCTGGTGGTTGAAGTGATAATTGAAAATCCCTGTTTTGAAGACTTTAACTGCAATCCCTACACTTTTGATTGATCTGTGGGGAGTTATGAACCCCAACTAAGAACAACTATTAATTTTAACATGGGGAAGAGTCATGCAGGAGCGCAGATTTACCAATTAATCATGGGTGATCCCACCAGTGGATTTTATTTAAATCAAAAATCCATTCTTCCTACCAAAAAACAATAGCGTCCCTTCTATATTGAATGAATTTATGCTAAAGCTAAAGGCCATTTATTGGCATTCATGTAAAAAATGGACATGTTTGCAAAGCATGAAAGAGTGGAGGATAGTTATAACTTGCCTCGGGTAAAAACGCCGCAGATAATTTCCCCCATACCTCTAGCATTCGACCGCGTTCACTGCCACGATCCCCAAATCTTCAGTTCAATTTCTTCTTGCATTGATCGTTTCAGAGAAAGCAGTGTAACAATTACTTCTACTATCATATTTAAAATCGTACCGGTGGATGGTAAAACCGCCAGACTTATCTGCAATCAATACAGCAGTCCGGACGAAGTTGGAGGTAGAGGATGCATTCCACTCCTCCAACACGATTGCATCATTGTTCTCCTCTTTCATGGTAGCCATCCCTATCTAATGCACTACAAGCACAGCATTCATTTTAGACTGGACATTCCATCGGTAGTGGCAACAAGCACACCATTTATATATGCTTACGTATAATAAGTGGTCCGCGTGAGTCAACGGTGAGACCTCGGATTAAAATGGAGGATACCTTGGTGATGCTGGCTCGAGCTGGTTTGGTTTATCATGTTTATGTACAGATTGGTAACACACGGAAATTTTTGTTGTTTTTTATTAAGAGTAAGGAATATACTTACTATGAAATTTATTCATGTTATTATGGGAATTGAATTAGGGTGTAGAGGATAATAATCTTTCTCACAATCATTCAACCTACACTCAATTGATATTATATTTTGTTTTTTTTTAAATAATTAATTCTACTTAAAATGAGTTTTTAAATTTAAAATTTATAAAAATTCTCGACTTTCTACATATACATGAAATTGTCAATATCATGTCATACCTTTGTTATCTTCTCTACCTTTTCTCATATTAAATATTTGACTTTCAATGTTAACATGTTTATATAGCTTTAAGATTTTTAAAACTACACATTCCAGAGGTTTTGTATATGTTCTAAATATTAGTTTGATTTAAATGTATTATAAATAGGTTTTACTTGAGAATTATATGGTTATTAAGCTTATATCGATTGGAGTTTTATCAAGTTTATCCCTAGTGGCAGAGACTATGAGTTAATCATTAACAAGAGAGTGGCCAAAGCCTTGGCCTTGCAGTTTAAGCACGTCTTACCAAAGGTTATATAGTCGGAACAAACAAGGTTCATCCAAGGGCATTTCATTTTGAAAAATGTCATGTTTGTCTAGGAAAGTATGGAATGAGCACAAGTCCTCTCAGTTTGACACCTTATTCATTAAAATTGACTCATGCGTGTGATGGCATTTCTTGAGGACAAGCAATCCTTGGGAAATGAGGATTGTCATGTCCCCATTTTTGGGTTCCCCTGTTCTACAGTTGGAGATGACTTTCGAGGCTTGTCACTGAAGAAAAAGGGAGTCAGGAGGTTTATTTGATGTCACCTAGCTAGGAGATATTATGTTTCTAAAGTGACATTTAATTAAAAGATAATAAAGTAACTTTAGATTAATAGTTGCTAACATTAGTAAAGTAACTTTAATCTTTAAGTGAAAATTAAAAAGAGGGAATAAGGGTCATGTTTGATTTAGTCAAAAAGGGGAAATTTCTAGAAGGGCATGGAGGGGTAGCGCTTCACTTTGGCATTATGTTTTGGATTTGTCTCTTTGGAGTGCTCTTGGAGCCAAGGTTTTCGTTAGGGTTTTGGAAAAACCCTTCCATTGTAGTTTAGTTTCGGTGGTGCAATATCCTCCCTAGCTAGACAAGGAGGAGGATACACCCAGGAATCAGGATTTTCACTTGAGCTTCATCTTCTGGTTTGGCATCATCTTTGAGAGGGTTTGGAGGTTAGGAGTTAGCCCTTTTGCAGTTTCGAGGAGTAAGTTTCATCTATTAAGGAGATCTATTGAAGGCTGGATGGACCGAACACAGCAGCTCTCGAAGCAATTCAGGGATGTAAAGTTCCGACATATCTCCAGAATACACAACAAGGAGGCAGACGCTCTATCCAAACGAGCCCTCAGCGGTGTGGTGGGGCGTCTATCTATTTTCCATTGTGAGAATGGGATCGAAAGTCCCATTACCTTCTTAAATCTGTTTGAATGAGTGCACTGTGCTGTCTTTGGTCTCAATTGATGAAGCCTGCTCCTACCGGGGGATTAATTGCTACTAATCACCATATCAGAATGTATATTCCGCTGCTGGATCGGTGACAGCACACCTATAAGCGTTTGGGATGTCCCCACAGCATTGGTTTGAGGTAGGTGTGTGATCTGGATCCGCTTTATACACTTTTCATTTGCCAGGTTACACCAGCGGACTCCTGGAGATTTCGACTTATCACTTCTGGAGGTATTTTCACTGACTGATCGGCGGCTGCAAGTCCATTTCGGCGATGGGTTCATTCTCTTTGTTTGATCAATTATTGTTGGATTGGGCATGACTGTAGGTCCCATCTTCTTCTGAATTACAACTCAACAGAGCTTGCTATGTAAATGATATATATTTTAATATTATATCGAGTAATTTTTTCTTGGAAAAAAAAAAGGAGATCATGGCATTTCCAAATTTTTGGTTTAATTATTGTGTGTTTATTGGATGTATTGCAGTTGTCATAACAGCAAATAAAATAATTGTATTGTTATTGTGATTGGGCTCCATTCATAATAAAAATGCCATGGTGAATTTTCTATTTCATATGCACTGGTAATATTTGCAATGTGTTTGACAAAAATATGTTATAAGAAATGCAAGCAAACTGTTTGTAAAAGGTTGTAAACCAATTCATGGCATTAAAAGCATATGTAATGCAATTGTTTGACGAAATCACACAACCAGAAATAACATATATTTGCACAAAGATTATAATATCTCATCCTAGCACATCCAGGGATATTACAATGGTATCAAAGCGACAGATCTTGCCATCCCGAGGAGAAACAATGATACTCTAGCCAAGTTCTACAACTGCAGCTACTCATTTTGTGTGGAAGAGGTTGATTTGGGTTGTGTAGATCGGGTTTAATTGGCAGGAGGTCGAGTTTGTTGTTGACAGGCCGAGATCCATTTGGGGTGGCCAATTTTCATTCATAGAGGCCGAGTTTTTATTGTTGGTTGAGTTTCCAGTCTTGGGAGGTCAAGTTCTGTTGCAAGGAGGTCGAGTTTCCTGCCTGGAGGTCGCATCCCTTTTCTAGAGGCCGAGTGAGTACAATGGGGAGATGATATTGGTCATGGGGAGACCAATTTTCCATCTTGGGCGAGCATATTCTATTGGGGATCATTTTTCTTTAGAGGAGGGTCGATGCACTTCTTGTTGGGTGCGATTTATGGCTGCTTCAAGGGCGACTGGAAGTGGCTTTCATATACAACCTATTCATTAACTGGTTGTTTGTGTTTCTGGGATGATTCCCCTACTCTCAAGCCTATATCATCAAGGAGAGAGTCGTTGCAACATATTTACACCTACATGACTGTTATTCCAGTGATTGCAGAGGCATCAAATAGAGATATAAATCAAGTTGTGAGCAGCTATGGTCGAGTTATTCATCAAGGGTCGAATTTAACTACTTGTTAGGCGATTTATTGATAGAGGAGGCGAGTTCTCCAAGGGAAGCTAAAACTATTTGGTACAACTAATTCTGGAAAGTTGGATGACATATTCTACCGCCAAATCATGGGGGTTTCCTATCACTGTTACAGCCAACAAATTGCCAATAACCTACAACAAACTAGCCATCTATTTCCTGTGCAGACCTTGATGGGATTTTATCTACTGTGATATGTGTATTGGAAGTGTTGCAAACCTGAAAACACCATCACCAGTCATCACAAATTAATTAAGTGCATCAAGGGTTGTTTAGAATGGAAGTGAGGATACAACACCCTGTCCTACTTATAAAGACTATGAGGAAATGTTCCAATTATCCAATGTTGAGGATCCAACATCTTTCCATGTGAATGATGCTTATGATGAGGGTGGTTCAAGTGTGATAGCACCTACGCATGATGAGGATTCAACACTATATCCCATTTATGATGCCTATGATGATGAGGGTGTCATTGTACCTCAACTTGAAGATGAAATTGAATAAAAACCCTTAGTATTACAAGATTTGGAGGACCAATTATTGGTCATGGAGGAGCAGATTGTACAGGTATTGACAAGGGTAGATGGTGCTCATAGATTCATTGAATACCTTATGTGGAAAACTCAGATGGAGGGGAGACAAAAAGGAGTTGCAGATGGAGTCACTAGTACTCAATTGTGCATCATCAAAGAAGCACTAGGGTAGATGAAGTCAGATTACTTGCAGTTTTTCATGGATAAGGACTTGCTCTCAAATTCATTGAAGACAAGACAAGGGAGATTGAGGAGATTTGTTACCAATTGAGATGGGCACGCTTTTCATCACTTACATCGGACACTCTATCATCTTTGGCATCTGTGACACATGAGGGCATGAGTGGCACCCATTATTTGAGGGAGGAGCCTCTTATGACGAATCTGCACGAGGAGAATTCTGAGTTGCAGGTGCTTGAGGAGAGGTATGAAGCATAGGGTTTTGACCATGCTCTTGTTTTGCATTGTGGGGATTGTTATCCACCAAGTTGCACTAGGGTGGACTTGCAGTTGAGTCGTCAAATATTGAACAAGTACTTGTTCAAAATTCAATGTTCAGAAGTCGAGCCGACCATTATAACCCTTTTTCAACTTTTTTACCACATTTCCATACCCTGCAGGGAATTGTAATAAAAGGTGTAGCATGATGAATTATGTAAAAGGTTTAGCCTCCTAAGACTTAGACATGAGTTTATTACTCTAGAGTGTTTTTTTTACTTGTTAATTATATTTTGTTGTTCAAGGGATTTATAATTTCTGAGTTTTTTCACTCAATTCCTCCAAAGCTAGAGTAAACACCCATGGTTAGGCCTTAGCATGGTCATCTAAGCCTAGAGTCTAATGTATATTACCATTCTAAACATCATTCTAGAGTCTCATGGAAATGTGCTAAGTCCCCCTTAGGTTTTTTAAAGTTTTATGAAAAAATAAAATTTCATGCAAAATCGTGATATTTTAATTGTAAATAATTCCTAAGTTAAAAAGGTGGTACTAAAACGCATTATATGTCTTGGGAGTATTCATTTTTGGACCTCGAGCACCCACTTTACCTATTTACCCACTTTTGTGAGTAAAATTAGTGATTTTAATCACTAAAAAATTAATTTTGCTCACAAAAGTAAAAAAGACATAAAAAAAAATCAGAAAAAATCAGCAAAGCTATTTTTTGGCAAACATGTCTGGGACATGTTTAGAGTCAACTCAACTTCCATTGGAGTTAATTGAGCTTTGTTGGCGATGAAAGAAGAGTTATGGGGGAGTTCTCCCTTAGTTAACTCAAGATTGGATATTTCCCCATGAGGAAGTGTGCCCCTCTTATGGGTAGGCGGTGCCCTCATGAGGAGGTGTGCCCACCTTCCCTCCTCCTTGTCTCACATGTGGCACCCTTTGAGGTGTTGAGAGAGGTGGCAGCCCATGGCTCAACACTTGACCATCTTCTCATCAAAAGTGGTGCGCCCTCCCTCTCCAAGTGGTGTGCCCTCCTTCATTCAGAACTTCATCCCTTTTGCTATTTATACAAGCTTTCTTCTCCATTGCAAATTAGTTAGAGTAGGAGAGAAACACTTGTGGTTGTGACACTATTGTACTATCATTTGGAATAAAATGCTTTAGAGGCTAGATTGGTGTAGTGATCTCCATGTCTGGATGCTAATTTTCATTGTGCCAAATTTGTGAGGTGATGTTATTTCAATTATTTGCTTTCAATTTGTTGAATATGTGATCTATTAAAGTGGTTTGTCTTTCTAGATCAATTGTCTCTTATTGAGTAATAAGATTTATTAAGCTAGCTTGCATTTCTAAGTCTTGTTGTTTTATATATGTAATCAAAGATTTCATGCTCTTCTTGTTTGATTGACATGTTTTCTAAATTTCATATGTAGAGAGAACTACTATTTAACATTTTGTTGCAAGTGCTTGAAGCTCACAGGTTCACATGCTTGAAGGCGAGGTTGAGCTTATTCATCTTCAAGATCTATAAGGACATAGTCCCTCTTTCCTTTACCAAGAAGACTCCATTTTGCTAGAAGATTTCAAGGCTCACAAGCTATTATTTCTCTCTTTCTCAAGAAAATTCTACTTTCCTTTTGGTTACTTCATTGCATGCAAGCGTTAGGATATAAAACTTAAATCTAAATCTGTGATATCTTACTTTGCATGCATAGATTAAACTAGATCTAATTTTGTACTTTCAAATTTTATCTAAAGTTTAGATCTAGCATAGGGAGAAGTCTCCTTTTAGCAAGTTTTCTTCTAAATTATTAAAGGTTAAAAGGTAGTCCTTTTTCAAAAGTTTTCATTGAATATTTGGAAAATCTAAGTGCCTTTACATTGTTGTTTTAATAACAACAATCAAAGATCTTAAGGAGGCAAGCTTTCTAACTTGTTTTCCCTAGTTCCTTTTTGTACTTTTTCTTTAGCTTTTTACTTAGAATTTGTTGGGTTTTACTGACATAAGTCCAAAACACTTCCAAAGTGTTTTTGGGCATATGTTGCCTCTGTTTTCTTGATGTATTTTGCAGGTTTGCGAACAGCCAAGGGGAAACTATGTCCATCTTGGGAGGATTTGGACTTTTCGGGATCCCAGGAGCATCCTCTTGATCAATAAACTCATTGTAAACTTTGTGAACACTTGTGACCCCCCTAATGAACGGTCACAAGTCATCCCAAAAATATCTTTGTAATTTCATTAATAAAATTAGTGGGGATACAATCTCCCACTCTTCATCCCCCTAGGGGGAAACAATGTTTTGGTGATTGTGTCATTTTTTTCATTTTGGCTTAGTTTCTCTTTTTACATCTAAGGATAAGCTAAAGTAATCTTAAAACTCATCGCAAAGCACTACAACTTTTTGTTTAGATTTCAATTTGGGAAAGTAACTTTTTAATTGCTAGTTTATTTGCCTTTCAACAAAGTTTTATTTATTTGGAGCAAATAAACTCGTCCCCCCAGCTCCTCTACAAAGAGGCTGGACAGTGTGGATTGTAGTGATTAAAAACATTTACTTTTATGTAATTTCAATTTGGAAAATAAACCCATCCCCTCAGCTCCTCGGTGTATGCTCTGAACCCTTGCGAGCCTAGCTCGACCTGGGGAACTCATCAGAATCGGGGTTGGTTAGTGTGGGTTTAGTTTAACTTAGGACAATCTCGAAAAGCTTCTATTGTTTGGTTTGGAAAACCATCTAAAGGGAGTGTGTGAAGTCATGCGAAATACCTCGGGCTTGTTCCCCTCCGTGTTGGACATCTGGCACCTTTAGTGAGTTTGTTGGTGAAACTATTGGGTTTCGACAAACTCTCTGCAAATTTCCACTCGAAGGAATAGTCTCTTGAGAGGCCACATTTTAGATTAGATTTGTTTTCTTGCACTACAATATTTACAAGCAATAATAATCTTTCACATTAATCAACTTAAAAAATTTCAAGGACATCTCCACGGGGTACTTTACACTTTCAGCAGCATAAGCACATGATCTCATTATTTGGCACTGGTCTCATCATTTCATATATATAAGGCCATTTGCTTCAAGTACATTTATTTTCCAAGCATTGTTATTTTATCTTGAAGTATTTCCTTCACTTTTTGTCATTTACTTGTATTTTACCTTTTATACAAGTATCTCATTATTCATAGTGATTGTGGTGAATGAATGATATATGTTGTTAGAGTAGATTTTTTTTGTGTATTGTCTTTTGCAATAAAATCCTAGACTCTTTTCTTTCTAGTTAGTTTAGTTCAAGCCTTAGATTTCTTTCTTTAGGGACTACCCCCCTTGGATTCGCTATGAGTTTGTCTAGATGGAGGAGTTGAGGATTAGGTGACAACACCTTAACTCGAACTTTCCCCCAAGGACACACCCAATGGATTGAAGGTTTCTTCTACTTTACCCGAGGTGTGTATAAAGGCGACAACAGGGATCATGAATCGCTTCTATTGAAGAGCCCGCTAAATGCTCAAGGCTTAGCTACAGAGGAGATAGTTGAGAACATTCCTTGTGGACCAGGCCGCAAGGAAGTATATGCATCCATGGATTGGGTGGATAGGTATATGACATACATAGGTGTGCTATGGGATAAAGGTTTAGGTGACATCAATAGAGTGATGGATACAGTAGCACCTACATGATACAAGATAGTACAGGGCGATTTAATGATAGGCAACAATATGCAGGGATATTCATTGGCACGCGATAGTGTACAGTGGATTTTTGGAGCATTTCTTCCAGGGAGACCTCCCAAGAGAGTCTTTGAGCATACCATTGAGTAGAGGTTACCCAGGATCAGTGAGTGGATGGGTGAGCCTTAGGGAGAAGGATAGTCACAAGTCTGCTTCCAGACTTCATTATCATTTCTTGGTCATGCTCGTGGGGTTGACCAATGCACTAGTCACTTTCCAATCTTGCAGGCCGTGGTAGAGGCATATATTGTTGTTATTTGATGCTTCATTATATACAACAAGGCATGGGAGGTTCTCCTGAGTCAGTTGGGTGAGACAGGTGAAATTGTATCCATGACAGAGGTCTTTCATTTAGACCATGTGATCAGCACACAAAGTGCACATGAGGAGATCCAAACTATGTTGGATCAGTTCACAGAGATTTCAATAGGCATTGAGAGTGGTGGACTTCCAATTTGTTGGTGGGATATTGGCATTCATCGAAGTGATAGACTGCTTCAAATGATGAGGTTGATCGATAGGGTCATGTTAGTGATTGGTTTGCATCATTATGGGGATGTTGTGAGAGGAATTGTTGGGCTTTATTCCATATGGCAAGGTATATTTTCCCTCACGATACCTAAGATCGAGTCTATCCGCAGGTTGTCATACTTTAACTTCATTGGGATGCCTAGGCAAGACATGATCCAAGATAGTGATTTCAATCATTTTAGGGATCTCAGTTTGGGGATCCAAGAGAGGAGAGTGCAGTTTGAACATGATGGTTCCTCGCAGAGATTAGCTTGGGACCTTGGGACTGTAGTGCTTGATAGTTCGAAAACCGATACAGATGAGATAGTCAATTTTTGCTTTCTGGAGTTTACTCTTGGGATGCTTAGGTTTGGTTGCTTGGAGGAGTGGTCCTCTGAGGAGTTGGTTGTGTTTTTTAAACTTCTGATTTCCTAGCTTATCATAGGCAGTCAGGTGGATTCTTGTGTTAACACCTGAGATATCAGGGCTATGATTAGAGGGTGCTTCAAATCATACAGGTTAGTTTGGGACCCTGGCGACTTTACCACTTATAGGCCAGTCCGAGAGAGGTTCGTATGGAGGGACTTTGTGGATGATGTGTTGAGATATTTTTTGGACGATGCCTGGGTGATTGCAATAGGCTGGGGGTGCCGGAGTATTAGGGATTTCCCCTTTGATACCTGGAGGTTAGGTTTTGTTGATGACCTATCATATTGTGATCACACAGACTTCTTTGGGATGCCTAATTTTAGAGTTGGTTTGGTTGAATTCACTGAGATACATTGGCAGGATATGATCCTTGATAGTGGGGACGATTCTTTGAGGCATTACAACTTGTGGATGTAGGAGTGGAGGATGTTTTCTAGGCAAGAGGATTGGATATTTATGATCAAAGTGGCTCAACATCAGCATGATGGGTCCTTCCTGGTGACAGCATGGTACCCTGGGATTTTATGGGTTGACAGTTTGGCAACTGGTACAGATGGGAGAACCAGTTGTTACTTTTAGGAGGCCCCTTGTGTTAATACATTGCAAGGAAGTATTGTGGGCGATAGGTGCTCCACATCTTTCAAATTGGTCTGGGACCCAAGGATCATTATTAGTTTCAGTTTGGTTCAATTTGTTGCTCCTATGTGTGTGATGGCATTTCTTGAGGACAAGCAATCTTTGGGAAAGGAGGATTGTCATGTCCCCATTTTTGGGTTCCCCTGTTCTACAGTTGGAGATGATTTTTGAGGCTTGTTAGTGAAGAAAAAGGGAGTCAAGGGGTTTATTTGATGTCACCTACCTGGGAGATGTTATGTTTCTAAAGTGACATTGAATTAAAATATAATAAAGTAACTTTAGATTAATAGTTTTTTTTTGTGTGTGAGTGTGAAACCCTGTATTACTGTAAGAAGTTATGATACAAAAAAGACAAGGGGAATCCCTTGATCTGCCAAAAAGGAAACCAGATCAGGGATCCCGGAGTTGCTTTGTCTGAGATAACAGGGGGAGGGTTGAGCCTCCACCAAGGGAAACCGACCCATTCCTCCGTAAACCAATTCAAAAGACTAAACCGTAACATATACATAAAACATAACCAAAAATAACAGGGGTAGCTCCTATACTGAAAACAACTTGACCTGGGGTTGAACCTGCGCTAATCTAGGATGATGGGATGTCTTGTGTCGCCATCCTTTCTTGCCTTGTTCTCCTTCCCCTGCTCCATTATGTGCATCTTCCTGATACAAGTTGGTGTTCTGCTCCAGTCTGCTGGAGTGATTTCTATGTGGTGGACATAGCATAGGTAAAGGTGGAATTGGCCTGCCATTCATTCCATTTTTTCCTTTTGGCTCTTCTGGTCCTCAGCTAGTCTTTGTGCACTGGCCTCCAGGTTGTTGAGGCATCTCAGAATTTCCGTGAGCACCTTCTTGTGGTCCCTGATAGTCTCCCTGCTGGTCTCTTTCCGGTCAGTGTTCATCTTGCCTATCAACATTTTTGTTCACTAAGCCTCCTCCACCGTTTTGTGGTAGAGGGTTGTTTTGGGCTGCGTAGCCCTTGGGTCCCTAATCCCATCTGCTTCTTTAATTAGTTTTGTCCAGGCGTTGCCCTTGTGTGTGGTGTTAATTTCTCTCTCCCACCTATTGATGATCACTTTTCCCTTTGGATCAACATGTGTGAGAAAAGTACCCTTGGCTTATTTGGCCGCTTGCTCCATCCTTGTAATCCTCCGAGCGCTTGTCGGAGGTTCTTTTCCCTGGGGACCTCTCTTACTATGGGTTTTCTTCATTCTTACCATCTCGGCTTGCTTGTGGTGGTTTTTGTCTTGGGTTCTCCTCCTGTTCCTATTCGCCCCTTCCTGATATGTAAGACAGGCTCTGTAATTGCTTCTCTCCAGTCTATGGCTATTCCTGGTGTTTCCTCTTTTATGGGATTTCCCTGGCTGCGGCCTCATCTCAACAATCCTGGGCCGCTCATAAAGGTGTACCTTCTGGTCCTTTTTCACTGTTTTGGAGTGTGTTCTCTTGGGAGCCCTGTCGTCATCTCTGCGCCAATCCTTTTCCCTGGACGTTGTACAACAATCATTACCACTCCATGTATCTGTACTTGGGTGAGGTGTACCCATACTTGGCCATTGGAAACCCTTTTTTCCTTCGTCCTTTGCCGCCTGCTGATTAATTTTTCTGCTTTTCCACGGACAACCCCTGTACTTCTTCCTATTGACAGGACCGTGGTGTCGTACCTCCTCTTGTTGTGTGACCTAGATCTGCATTGTAACTCATGTTTGGGTGGTGGGCTATCAGATTCTGCCTGGATCCTTCATGCCCTTTAGTTATTTATGTGCCACCATCCTCGATGTGGTCGTCCGTACTTCGGTTGTCGTCACAGTCTTTTGCCGCTAGTTGGATGCAGTCTGATCGGAACTGACCATTCGAGTTGTTACTCCAGTTAGTGTCCAGTTCTGGTCCTTGCTTGTTGACCCCCTCATTAGTGATTCTATCTTCCAGTCTATTTGCTAACTGCGGCACCTAGCACAACTCCACTGTGATCCCCGTCTGCAAGTGCTCCTGAATTTTTTGCAGGGACTTTGCTAAGTGCTAGTGTCGCTGAATTTTGCCCACTCTGGTACCGTTTTGGAGTCTCCTTATTGTGTTGATAACCAATGTGGAGTCTCCTTCCACTATGACGTTTGTCATCCCTTCCCAGCTTATAATCTTGAGGCCAGTCTCCAGGGCTCCGAATTCTGCAGCATTGTTGGTTGAGTTTCCCAGACTCCCAGCATACAACCATATGATATTTCCGTTACTCTCCCTGATTACTCCTCCCATTCCTGTCTGTCCTGGGTTACCTTTCGACGCCCTGTCGAAATTCATCTTGAGGGAGCCTACTGGTGGTGGTCTCCAA
Organism: Picea mariana; assembly: GCA_032191745.1. Lineage (NCBI taxonomy): Eukaryota > Viridiplantae > Streptophyta > Pinopsida > Pinales > Pinaceae > Picea > Picea mariana. Next base: position 246,471 of record JASDQU010100038.1, on the reverse strand, counting down.
TTTCGCTCACCTACTTGGATTTGCGGTGGTCGTCTTACCTGATTGGGGTTGCGTACGTCTTTCAAGTGGAAGGCTTCTAGAATTAGAGAGTCCTAGTCTGTGAGTTGCGCTCTTCCTGTCCGGCAGTTGCAGCTCTGTACCATTTCTATTGTCATGAAGATTATTGTTTCCTTGATCTTCCCTTCCGGCCAGCTTTGGTTCCTGAAGATGCGTCGGTTCCTTTCCTTCCATATTGCCCATATGATCATTCCCGAGATGAGGGTCCAACAGAGGTTCACCTCTTCATTTTCACTGTAATTCTCTTTCCAAATATTGATTGTTGCGGAGATGTTACCTTGGATCCTATTTGATTGTCAGAAGATACATGCTGCCTAGTCCCAGATTTATGTTGTGTAGGTGCATTCGTCAAGGAGATGGTTCGTTGTTTCCTCCTTGTCTTGACAGAGGTGGCATCTGGAAGGACCTATGAATCCTCTTTTCCTTAGGTTTTCCCAGATTAGAATTCAGTTGTGGAGTATTAACCATTGGAAAATTTTTATTTTTGGCCAATGGGGGTCATTCCAAAGCTTATCCCATTGTTGTGTCGGGTCTTCTTGGTCCTAGTCCGCTATGTAGTGTCAGGCTTCTTTGAGATTGAATTCCCCGCCGTCTTTTTGTCCCCATCTCATCTAGTCATGTCCTTCCGTGACTGCAATTTTTCGTCTCCCCAATTCCTCCTCCACCTCTTTTACTATTGTTGCAGTTTGGGCTCTATTATGTGGGGTGAGAGTGTTCCAGATTCTCCATTTGTTGCGATCTGTTTCTTGTTTCCAGTAATGGTAGACTCTGGTTTTACCTTGCGCGATCAACTCTTGTTGGAGTGCCTCCTTGTCTGGTTTCTCCATTCTGGGTTCTTGTTGCCATGTGTCCTCCCAGAATCTAGTTGTTCTACCATTCTTTACTTCCCAAAAGTTGTATGTCTTAATTCAGGCTTTGTTGCGCCAGGCTAGGTTCCAGATGGTTGAACCTTCCCTAGTTCCTTTGAAGCGGACTTTGTCCTGGTCGCTTATGTCTGGGGCATACTTTTCCTTCCACAGGTTTTCCCATGGTGTAGTAGTTTCTTTGACCCAGGGCCACCAGAGTTTCGCCCCGTAGGCATCATTGGTCACTTGTGGGTCTTGTAGCCCCATACCTCCTTTACTTTTTGGTTTACAGACCTTCTCCCAAGCCATCAGGGCCCATTTTTTCCTTGTTTCCACTCCTTGCCACAGGAAGTCCCTTTGGATGGTTCTTATTTTTTGTAGTATTCCCTTGGGGGTTGGGAAAACATACATCATAAAGGTTGGAATTGCTTGCAAAACAGACTTGGTCAGAATAAGTCTTCCGCCTAGGTTGAGGGATCTGTAAGTCCAGTTTTTTACCCGCTCCTGTAATTTGTTGATTATTCCTTCCCAAGTGGAAATTTTGTAAGCTTTGTCTTTCAGGGGTATGCCCAAGTACTTAGTTGGGAGTGCTTTGTGTTCAAAGCCCGGGATGTTGGCTAAATTCCTTTGGATTGCGGGGTTGGTATTGAAGAAGAAGATCATAGATTTGGAATGATTGATCTCTGCACCCGAGGCTTCGCCAAACCCTTATAGGATTCGTTTGTAGGCTTTTGCTTCCTTGACCGTGGGTATGCCATGAAGTAAGGTGTCACCCACGAACTGTTGGTGCATGGAAGTAGGGCAATTTTCAAAAGGTTTGATACCTGTTATTTCACTTGTTGCAGTTGCACTTTTAATGCTTTGACTGAGATCTTCCATCATCAAAATGAAAAGGAAGGGGGATAGCGGGTCTCCTTGTATGATGCCTCTCATGGGCCAGAATGGTTTGGCAGGGGCTTCATTTATTAGCAGTGAGTAGCTTGTTGTGGAAACTAGACTGACTATCCAACTGATCCAGTGTTGGGTGAACCCAAAGGCTTCCAAGGTCTTGACCATATAGTGCCAGCTAATTTTTTCATAAGATTTTGCTAGGTCCAATTGTATTATCATTCGCCCTCTCTTCTAAAGCTCCAGGGTGTGGATCAGCTCATGGGCATGAATAATATTGTCTATTATTTGTCTTCCTTCCACGAAGCCTGCCTGTTCCTGTGAGATTAGTGTGGGTAGGAGGGGTTTCAATCTATTTGCTATAACTTTGGAGATTATCTTATAAACCACGTTGCACAGTGCTATAGGTCTATACTGATCCGGGGTTTTGGCTTCATTTTATTTTGGGATTAGTGTAATTATTGTAGCATTGAGCGCTTTTAGGATGGAGGCTGACCATCTAGAGTCTTCCACTACCCTATAAATGTCATGTTTGACAATTTTCTAGCAGGCTTTGAAAAACTCCACTGTGAAGCCATCTGGACTTGGGGCTTTCCCATTGGGCATTTCCTGGAGTACTTTGTCAATTTCCTCCTCTGCAATGGGTTTGTTCAGGTTGTTATTTTGTTCCTCAGTGACCAGGCGGGGGATATGCTAGATTATCCTTTGTGTGGCCTTCGTTTTGTCCTGTTTGGGTTCCTGGTTTATCCCATGGAAGTGGTTTACGAGAGTAGTTTTGATCTCCTTATGTGACTCTCGCTCTATTCCGTCCTTGTCCTTAATCTTCAGGATTTTGTTATGGGTTCTTCTGGCCATGGTTGTTTTATGAAAAAACTTGGTGTTCCATTCTCCTTCCTTAAGCCATCTAATACGGGACTTTTGTCACCAAAGTGTTTCTTCCTGCTGGAATCGAGCTTCTCATTCCTGGGTCATCTGGATCACTTCCTTTTTCCGTTCCTCCATATAGCCCTCCGAAATGCATGTTTCCTGAAGTTTTTTCATTTTTTCCTCTATGTTGTTTTTCTCTTTGTTTATGTTCCCAAAAGTGTCCTTGTTCCACTCCTTGAGCCTATATTTGATATAATTTAGTTTCTTATAGAGTTTTAACATCCTTGTCTCTTACTCTAGTTGCTCTTCCCGCCACCACTATTTGATTATTTCCTTGAAAGTCGGGTGTTCAATCCAGAATTTCTCAAATCTGAAGGGTCTGCTCTTTGGTGTGGTTTGGAAGCCTGCTTACAGTTGCACTGGTCAGTGATTAGATCCCCCCCAGGGGAGGATGTTGCAATCTAAGGTTAGCCCCTGCATATTGATTGACTCCGATACTAGGAATTTGTCGAGTCTTGTTGCTACCTAATACCGGTTCATCCATTTATTGTTCCAGGTGAATTGACCATTATTAGTTTTGAGGTCTACCATCTCCGCTGTGTCTATGAACTTTGAGAATTCTTTCGCATCCCTATCCAATCTTCTTGTACCTCCTTTTTTCTTTGCAAGTGATGTGATGATGTTGAAGTCCCCTACTAGGATCCATTGGAGGTTGTTGGATCGGGTTTTAAGGTCTTCTAAGTCTCGTATCATTCCTCTCTTTTCCTCTGACACCTGGGGCCCATACACATTTGTGCATAGAATCACCTCTGTGTTCCCAATGATTTGCATGCAAACTGCAAGGGTGTGTCTGGTCGCTTTGGTTGTTATTAGGCTTAGTACTTGTGGGTTCCACAAGGTGAGAATTCCTCCTGTCATTTGGTGGCCCCCGATAGCCACCATCTTGTACTTGCACCATTGTTGTTTACTGATTTCCTCCATTCTGTCTGTAGTGCATTTTGTTTCTTGTATAAAATAGAGATCTGGTTGTTCTTGCTTTAGTCTATTCCTAAGGATTCTTTGCTTTCTTGGGTTGTTTAGGCCTCTTATATTCTAGGTTATAACCTTCATTTAAACATGTGGGGGGGAGTTGGGGAAGAGTTTCTTGATCTTACCCGAGTTTATCAGTAGCGCTCCAAGCTCCTGTAGGGGTACACTATTTGATTTCCTGCCTTTTTTCCTCCTCGTCTGCTTGGGTGAGAGGTGTGGTTGTCCCTCGCCAACTTTGACTCCTAGGTGTCCAATCTCCCCGTGTGTGTGCTTTAGTCCTATGTCTTTGGCTTCCTCCCTTAGGAGAAATAGGTACTAAATGCGGTCAAGTTTCTCTATTGGTACATTGTCTACTCCATGTCTTTTCCATTGCTCTAGTATGTTCACAAGGTCTATCCCTTCCCTTTCCATAAGGCCTCTGAGATCGAGATCTTATGTGCCTACTTCACTTGGGGTCATTTCCGCATCTCCCTCTGCTTCTTGCATGGGGGTGTTGTCATCTCTGATTTGTCCATCCATTGGGGTTGCGCAACTCCCCTGTTCCTTCTTGTTACTTGGTCGATCAGTGGGCTTGTTTATTGTTTGTTCTTTGATTTCTTGAGATTTTGCTGAATCCTTTTCGTTTTCTGCCCCTTTGTTGGTTTTGTCCCTTCCTTCCATTTTATTCCAGGTCTCCGGGTTATTTCCTGCTGGGGTTCTGCTCTGCTTCTGGGGTTCGGTTTTATAAACCCGTCCTCATCATGTTGTGGTTTGGGGTTTTTCGCTTCATGTTTTTTATTAAGAGGGCATTCTCTGATTAGGTGCCCATGTTCATGGCATCTTCTACATCTGAAGGGGATATGTTCGTAATCTATGTTTTGGATCCATTCCTTATCCCTGAATTCCAAACTTATGGCCTCTGGGAGTGCTCCCAACACATCCATTTCTATGCAGATTCTTACGTAAGAGGTATATCTCCCTTTTAGGGTGGCTTCTGAGGTCTTCACATATTTCCCCACTTTATTTCCTATTGCTTCGAAAGTAGAGGTTAACCAGTAGTCTAAAGGTAAGGAATAAAATCTTAGCCAGACCGACACCTTTTTGAAAGTCTCTTTTTCTGGGGAGAAATTTTCCTTCGATGGCCGCATGTACAGTCCTTCTGAGGCGTGGAAGTATGGCCCTCCCTCAAAGACTCTATTCCTGTTCTCCATGTTCATGAATAATGATGTGAAGAAGACTTTCGAGCCCAGGTGGAACTCCACTTCTCCATTTGGATTCCAATGCTATTTAATCCAGTTGCGCAACATTCTTTCTGTGGGCCACAAACCCATGAACTTGCATATTAGCGCATGCGTCTTCATCTGGTCTTTGTAGAGTTGCATTTGCGGATCCTACAGTATCACCTTGGGTATCATTGTTGTTTTGGGTTTGCATGGGTTGCGCCCTTCTGCCCTGTTGGGCTTCTCTGTGTCTTGCGCCTCATTGTGGGTTTCTCTGGCTTCTTCTCCCATGCACTCACTTTTTCCCTGGTTCCTTTCCTGACCTTTTTCCAGGTCCGATCCCGAGGTGCATGTCACTGGTGCCTTGAAAACTATGCCTCTTGGCCCTTTCCCTCTGTCTACCACTACCTGTTTGTATGAGGGGGTACCCTTACCTCCCCCGCCTTTGGTGCTCATGTTGTTCTCTGCTATGGCCGCTACCGTCAAACCTTAGCTTGCAATTTGTGAAATTTGACTTTCACATTAGTGCTGAAAAATCGAAATTATAATTCTTCTTGTTTTTTTAATGGATGTTAACAACTTTAGATTAATAGTTGCTAACATTAGTAAAGTAACTTTAATCTTTAAGTGAAAATTAAAAAGGGGAAGTAATGGTCACGTTTGATTTAGCTAAAAAAGGGAAATTTCTAGAAGGGCGTGGAGGAAGAATAAAAGGAGGGGTAGTGCTTCACTTAGGCATTATGTTTTGGATTGATCTCTTTGGAGTTCTCTTGGAGCCAAGGTTTTCGTTAGGATTTTAGCAAACCCCTTCCATTGTAGTTTAGTTTTGGTGGTGCAATATTCACCCTAGCTAGACAAGGAGGAGGACCACCCAGGATTTTCACTTGAGATTCATCTTCTGGTTTGGCATCATCTTGGAGAGGGTATGGAGGTTATAAATTATCCCTTCTACAATTTGGAGGAGGAAGCTCCATCTATTGAGGAGGTCATGGCATTTCCAGGTTTTTGGTTTGATTATTGTGTGTTTATTGGATGTATTGCAATTGCCACAACAACCAATAGAAGAATTGTATTATTGTTTTGATTGGGCTCCATTCATAATAAAAATGCCATGGTGACTTTTCTATTTCATGTGTACAGGTAATATTTTCAATGTGTTTGACGAAAGTATGTTATATAATAATTTCATGAAAACTATTTATAAAAGGTTGTAAACGAGTTCGTGTCATTAAAATCATATGCAATGCAATTGTTTGACGAAATCACACAACCAAAAACAACATATATTTGCACAAAGATTATAATATTCCATCCTAGCACATCCAGGGATATTACAACACATGTGTATCACTCCTCCTATTGGGTCCCCTCACGATTCCCTTACCAACACTTGGAAAGGCCCTTTGAAACTTCTTGTCATCTAATGCTAGCCATGGTAAAGGATTTTACAAAGTTATTGGGAGTTATGTTGTACTCTAGATGAGTAAGGAGGCATGGCCTCTGTGCCAAGTGGGTTGTGCACAATGTTTTAGGAAACAAGGCTTGGAAGGTGTTATTACATCACAAAATTGCCCAAGTGCTCCCTTAGGGCAAGAAAGTGTGGAAGGGGTTATCTTTTTATAACATATTGATTACCCCACCAAGGTTAAAGTTGTTCATACTTTCATCCTACAAAGCATCTTGAAAGCCTAGGAGGTGGTCTAATGCAGTGTTCCTTAACCCTTAAACTTGAAAACACAACTAGGTATACAAAGAATATAATTGTAGAAAACCAAATACAAGAGACAATAAGATGAAATGTGTTAAAGATACCCTTGTATTTTGATAATCAGAAGAAGGAAAGCGATTTTCACTTGCCTCTAAAGGTGGGGTTACCTTTCACTGAGCAAAGATCCAAATACAACACACAATAGAACATTCCATAACCTCTTATCTCTTTAAATAGATTTTCAATAGAAAAACCCTAACTACTTGTGATCCCATCAGTAATGGGTACCAACAAACTAGTGGGCCTTATAAAGTAGACCCTTTTACATTAAATAACTATCCATTATTATCTAATGTGCTTTATTCAAAGAGGATGGTTGCATACATCAGTTGACTAACTCCTAGGTAACCTAAAGTAGGGAGGTTAAGGTAGTACTATAACATAACCTCCCCCTTCAAAATTAATGTTATCCTCGAGGCTGAAGATGAGGAAAATGCTAGAGACTAATGGTTGGTTCCCACGTGGCATCTTTGGGATGCATATTTCTCCACTGGATCGGTACTTCTTGGACCGTATGCTACCAAAATTGATGCTCTCGAGTATCCACTAGTGCTTATGGATAGAGCCAAATATAGACTTCTCCATCAAGTTATGGTAAGTTGGTTTACACCTTGCACTTTGATCCCATGACCTTATTGGAACAGGACATATCAAATACTAAATAAATCTTGGAGTGGGTTGGAAGAGCCAACTTGTGGGCCACTTGTCCAATGTGTTGGATGATCTCATAGGGTCCATAGAATGGTGTTAATTTCTAATGTGTTTTGTATTTGATTGATGTTTGTTTATAGGGTTGAAGGTGAAGAAACACTTGATCCCCTATTATAAAAGGTCATTCAAAGTGATGTTAGTCTGCTTGTTACTTTGTTCTATTTTGAGCCATAATCAAATTGTCCTTCATGTGCGGATAATGGTTTCTTTGGTGTGGAGTGTGTTATCCATTTCCTAAACCTTGGAGGTTCCTGGTAAATAGAAAGTTACTGACAAGGGTTTTGGACAATAGACAACTTCATATAGGGTCATTTTAGTAGCTCCATGATAAGAGGTGTTGTTCCACCATTTTGCAAGGGGAAGCCATTGTGCCCCTTGGTGTGGTTTTTTATAAGAAAAACATCACAAATATGTTTATAAGCACTTGTTGACCACTTTGGTTTGACTATCTATCTAAAGATGATACATAGTGCTCATGTTCAGTTGGGTTCCCTGAAGTTTAAACAACTCCTTCCAAAAATTGTTGGTGAAGGTAGGGTCTCAATCTGAGATAACGGAAGTGAGCATGCCATGTAGCTTAAAAAACTGTTCTAGGAAGACTTGGGCAACTGAGGAGGGGGTAAATGGGTGTGATAAGGAAAAAAATGAGCATATTTGGAAAGATAGTTGACTATCACCATGAACACTAATTTGTTTATTTCTCTTGGAAGTCCCACCATAAAACCCATATATATGTCAGTATATATATGTGTTGGAATCGAGAGTGGTTGCAATGCCCCTGACATCTTGACTATCTCACCCTTGTTTCTTTGGAAAGTCTCACAGGTTGCTACAAAATACTGGATGTTTATCTTCATGCCCTCCCAAAAGAATGAGCACTTAGTTCTTTCATAGGTTTTATGAAAGCCAAGTGACATGTTATAGGTGATGAATGCAATTCCTCTAAGACCCTTTGTTTTAAGGTAGAATTCTCTACGAGAACAATGCACCCTTTATACCTTAATGTATCTTGCTACCATGTATAACCTTTACGAGGGTTGGGATTCTCATTTTATTAACTTCACCATTACAATACAATATATAGGATCTCGTGGCATCCAAAACCTTAATCAATTAACCTAGATTAGATTCCTTGACCGTAATTACATTACAATGGGCCAAAAAACCATTGCCTAAAAAACACCAAAAAACAACCCAAATTTTGTTGTTGTGGGGCTAGTTGTGAAATGAATATAACACATACCCAACATTGTCCCACTTGTTGTTTTATTTGCATACAGGAGGCCCAAGGATTCCATGATCAACAATCTAGGGTAGTAATGCCCATTGTTTCTCTACACCAAGAAAAATTCTCAGTGCTCACATACTTTGTTAGTGAATCTACAACATTCTTCAAAGCGTCCACCTTCACCAATGTCACCTTCTTTGTCTTCAACCATGTCTCTCACAAAGTGGTACTGAATATCAATATGTTTTTTCTTATAATGATAAGTTGGGTTATTTTCCAGAAAGAGTGCACTCTGACTGTCACAATCTAACCTTACAACTTGTTGTACAAACCCAATACCTAAACCCAATCTTTGTAACCATACAACTTCCTTACTTGCATGAGTGGATACCATGTATTAAGCTTCTATGGTTGAGAGAGCAACTATAGACTGTCTCTTTCTCATCCAACTAATTTTTCCTTCAAACAGGTTAAACACATAACCACTAATAGATCTTCTATGATCCAAATCTCCAACCCAGTCTACATAAAAAAAACCATGTATGTCCAACACTTTGTCTTCTCCAGGTCTTCCTTGGTAGCAAATTCCATAATTTGTAGTGCCACGCAAGTACCTAAAAACCCTATTTACAATTGTTGAATGCTCCTTAGCTAGTTTTGACATATACCTACTCAAAACTCCCACTGCATGTGCAATATCTAGTCTAGTACATACCATTGCATACATCAAACTGCCAACAACACTAGCATAGGGAACATGGGACATGTCCTCTTCCTCTTTTTGCGTCTTAGGACACTGATCTATAGAAAAATTTACAGCTACATAATAGGGACCTTCATCAATTTACATTCTTGCATATTAAACCTTTGCAATATTGTCTCAACATATTTCTTTGATTCAACTAGAGTTTCTTGTTTTCCCGATCTCTTTTATTTTCCATGCCCAAAATAAAATTTACAGGACCAAGATCTTTCATATAAAATTTAGAAGACAACTGGGTTTTTACCTCCTTTGTGATTTCCTGGCTATTTCCAATCAACATCATATCATCAACATATAGTACCACATAAATAAAATGATCTCCAACTAATTTGAAATACACATATTGATCAACTTTTCTCCTTGTGAAACCAAGTCCGAAAATATAAGTATCAAACTTTTGATAGCACATCCTTGGAGATTGTTTTAACCCATACAAGGACTTTTTCAACTTGCAAACCAACTCTTTCTTGCCTTTCACTGCAAAACCTTTTATATGTTTCATGCATTTTTCTTCTTCAAGATCCCCATGTAGGAATGTTGTCTTTACATCCATGTGCTCTACTTCAAGATAAAAAAACAACAACAACAGACAAAAGAAATCTAATAGAAGTCAATTTAACAACATGAAAAAAAATGTCACCAAAATAAATTCTCTCTACTTGGGAATATCCTTTTGCTAATATGTGAGCTTTATACTTCTCCACTTTACCTTTTGCATCTTAAATACCCTTTTTCTACCAACAAGATTTCTTCCAACTGGCAACTCAACGAGATCCCAAGCCTCATTTTTATCCAAGGTTTCCATTTCCTCAACCATGGCCTTCTTCCAGAGTTTACCATCCTCTGAATCCATTGCCTCCCTAACAGTTTTGGTATCATCATCAATAATAGAAAAAGAAAAATCAGAATTAAATCATGTGGAGATTACCCTTCTAGTTGTCTTTTTTCATGAACTAATCTCCTCAATATTGGAGTATGAGTTTCTTCTTCTTCATATACCTATTCTTCTGTTGAGTCAAATTCTTCATGTTAAGCACACACTTATACTGAGAGGGGGGTGTGGATCAGTATAATATATTTTTTAAACTTTTTCAAACATTCATCAACCAAAGGAAAACAATCACATATGAGATCTATTAAATGCAGAACATGAAACACAAGATTTGCGTGGAAACCCTTTCAAAAGAAAACCACAAAACTTCTCTTTATAATTGTTTGTAGGCACCGACCTATTGTTACAAATATATGTAGGCACCAACCTATTGGAGATACCAATTCCCACTGGTACAAACCCTGGTAGGCACCAACCTACTCTTACAGATCTTTGTAGACACCAATCCCCCCCACTAAGCACCAACTTAGCAAGAGACACCAATCTCTTTGTTTGAGCGGCACCAACCTTCAAGTTACAATTTAGTACATATAACTTCTTCAAAAGATGATAACACATTACCTTCACTAAGTATGCTTGCTACTTCTATCTTCACTAGGTCCGACCAAAATTTGAATTTCCAAATGAAATTTATGGTAACTTTCCCAAAGCTTGTTGTTTTTGGCTTCTTCACAAGAAGGAACTTGTACAACATGCCACATATCCAATTTTGTGAATATGATTTTGAAAATTTTTCTTGAGGTACTTCAGTATGTCTCCTCAGATCCCTACAAATTTCGCAGTCTGAGGTACTTTTGTATGTCTCATCAGATTCCTGAAAATTTTGTAGTATGAAAATTCCCATAGAAGAAGTTATAGCGAAAATGCCAAACTGACATGTTTGAAACTGATTTTGGGACTATTCATAACTCCTAACTTCCACAAGGAATATATCATAAATTATAGCAAACCATCATCTAAAATTTTGATCACATGTAACTAGATATCGCACCTTCATCTCGTCAAAATTTCATGGTCTAGAACATCCCAAAAAATAAGTTATAGCGAAAATGCCAAACTAACCTATTTGAAACTAATTTCAAGAGCATTCAAGAACCCTAACTTCCACAGGGCATATCTAAGAAAGTATAAAGAACCAATGTCTGAAATTTTGATCACATGTATCTAGAGATCTTGCCTCCATCTCATCAAAATTTCACAGTCTGAAATTTCCCATAAAATAATTTATCGTGAAAATGCCAAACTGGCCTGAAACTGATTTCACAACTCTCCCCTCTTGGGATGATATTCAATCTCTGTTCATCCACTTCTTCAAATGCTATTACATTTTTCACCCACACACTTTCTCTTTTTATACTTTATCATAGCCTTCATGAATGTACATGTTAATTCAAAAAGACAATGTACCCATTAATTAAATAATTAATTTCCCTTTTTTTATTTCATTTTTCCAAATACCATGGGTTTGAAACCACCATTTCACTTTTTACTTTTTCACGTGCATCCGTTTTTTTAATATACATGTAAACTTGTATATAAATGAATTTTGGAAATGTTGTGTGTATTTGTAAAGCTATAATTTGACATTAATGACATCATTGATCCTTTGACAACAATGACAATAATTCCAACAACCTCCCCCTTTGTCATTGATGGAAATCCTGCAACAAAACACATAGTCCACCAAAAATAGAAAGAATCCCCCCCTTGTCTGCAACTCTCCCCCTATCACATCAATGGCAAAGGGATGCTCCCCCTGAGCTTGTGATTCTCCTTAAGCACTTAGTGATGAGATGGATATTACTCCCAATTTCTATCTTAGATATTCAAATGTCTCCTTGGGAAGTGGTTTTGTGAAAATATATGCAATATGTTCTTTGGTGACAATATATTCCAACTTGACATTCTGTTCTGCTATTTGTTATCTTAAGAAGTGATACCCGATTGGAATATGCTTTTTTTTTAGTGCATACCATGATTCTTTGATATATTTATTAAAGTGGTGTTTTCACGAATTATTGATATTGGATGATCATATTCTACCTTAATATATGCCAATGTTTGTTTCATCCAAATAACTTGTCTGCAACATGATGTTGCTACTATATACTCGGCCTCTACTGTGGATAGAGAAATTGAAGGTTGTTTCTTGCTCAACCAAGACACTAGATTGTTGCCCAGAAAGAATGCTCCTCCACTTGTACTTTTCTTATCATCAACATTACATGCCCAATCCACATCCATATATGTTAGAGTAAAATATTCACCTATTGAGTACCACAAACCAAAGTTCAAGGTGCCCTTTAGATATTTGAATATTCTTTTCACCACTTGCACATGAGTTTCTTTTGGTGTAGCTTGAAACTGTGCAACCAATCATATTGCTTGCATAATGTTCGACCTTGATGCTGTCACATATAGTAGGTTGTCAATCATTGACATGTATAATGTTTGATTTTCTTTCAAAGATTCATCATCTTTGCTCAATTTACAACCTGTGACCATGGGTGTGTTGACTGGTGCAAAATCTTCAATTATGAACTTCTTCACCATTTCCTTGATATACTTGGTTTGTAAAATGAATATTCCTTTGTTGAATTGAGAAACCTGTAAACCAAGAAAGAATGGCAGTTCACCAAGCATAGACATCTCAAATTTATTTTTCATTTCTATTGCAAACTCTTGGCACATTTTGTTTGTATTGCCTCCAAAAATGATGTCATCTACATAAACTACAACAATCAATTGATTTTATCTTACTATCTTGATGTAGATATTACTGTCAACAATCCCTGTTTTGAAGCCTTGTTTTTTTAGATATTTGTCAAGTCTTGAATACCAACCTTTGGGAGCTTGTTTTAGACCATAAAGTGTTTTCTTCAATTTGCATACATGATCCTTATTTTATGATAATAAGAATCCTGTTGGTTGTTCAATATATACTTCTTCCTCTAAATTTCCATTGAAAAAGACAGAGTTGACATTCATATGATAGACTTTGAAGTTATTGAAACACACAAATGCCAAAAACATTATGATAGCTTCTAGTCTTGCAACTGAGGCAAAGGTTTCTTCGAAATCAATACCTTCAACTTGAGCATAGCATTTACAAATAAGTCTTGATTTATTTCTTATTACTTGTCCATCTTCATTCAACTTATTCCTAAAAATCCAGTTGGTGTCAATCACATTTTTATCTTTTGGTCTTGGAACAAATTCCCATGTCTCATTCTTCTCAATTTTATTTAGCTCTTCTTCCATGGCACCAATCCAATGCTTGTCTTTGGTAGCTTCTGTAAAGTTCTTAGGCTCTATTTTAGATAGCAAAGATAAGTTTGAATGTTCTGGTCCACTTGCTAATCTTCTTCTAGTATGCACTCCCATATATTTAACACCAATAATTTGATTTTATGAATGATTCTTTTGGAAAAACCTAGATGGTGTCTTTGTATTTTGACGTTTCATTTCTTCTTCTTAATTTTCTCCTCCTCCTCCTCCTTCTTCTTTGCAGCTTGGCTCCTCTGTTTGAACTTGTGCTTTCACCTTCTGATGCCCTGCTTCATCCACTTTCACATTGGAACTATCTAAGATTTTTCCCAATGTTTTATTGTAACATCAATAAACCTTGCTTCTTGATGAATAACCAATAAAGATACCTTCATCATCTCTGGAGTCAAATTTTCCGAAGTCCTCATCATCTCTTTTTATGTAGCACTTGCTTTCGAAAACTTTGAAGTATTTAGCTATTGTTGGTATTGTTATCCCCAACTCCTAGGGATAACTAAGGAGATGATGTCTCTAGGCCCTCAGGTTGCAGACATGGAGTACCAAGAGACAACTAGACCAACAATGTCCACTTGCATAGATAGAGACCCACCTCACCACCACAACTCCACATTCATCACAACAGTATTCACCACATCAACTGACTTCCAGAAGACATTGGGTCTTGATCCATGACATACAAGTCAGGTATTATGGTGAGCGTCATTTCAATATTTGAGGCATTTGAGTTTGTTGCATTTTAAATTGCTTTTGATTATGTAACATCTGCTTGGATATTATTCTCTTTGCCTTGTTTCACTTTGGTGGTTGATATTGTGTCCTAGTAAGTGGGTCACCCTTGGGGATGGGTTTGCAACTGGGGGCCCTCTTGATGAGTCATTGTTCCATTCCCAACCATACTTGTCACTTTCCACACTTCATCCCCTCATCTCCTTACCTTTTGGGATTTTCGAGTGTACTGACCCAAGAAGGGGTTGTCCCTCTTTTCATTGGAAGAAGGGGATGAAGGCTCAGATGCTTGTAGATGGAAAAAGATAAGTTCCAATCATGAAACTTCTAGATGCTCACCCAGGGATCCCGAGGACAATGAAATGTCTCTCGTAAGAAACTGATGGGACCCATAAAAAATAACTAATACAAATGCCAACTAAGGTGGAGCATGTGTGGGCACTATTTTTCATGCTTAATTAGAATCCCCACACATTTTTTCAACTTGGGAAAGCATGATGTGACCAGGGTAGAGTCAAAGTGGGCATTGTTTTTCATGCTTAGGTAGAAGGCCCACCTTGGCTTCAACCTGGAAACATCTTAAAAGAACAAAAGACAATAAATGAGCTTGGAAAAAGGTTGCATTGAAAACGAAGGTGCGACACACCCTCTACAAAGGCACCCATAAATGAGACACTACAATCCATTGTATGTCATGAAACGCATGCCCAAGAGTCTTGCCCCCATCCATGTCACTTCATCCACATGACTTAGAGAAAGGTACACTTGGGAAACACTCCTAAACTTGAGGTATGATTCACCCAATAGGTCGTTTTGTCAACCCTCCCATACCTAAATTGGGCAAATTGTATAGGGTCTTTGAGCACTTGTTTATTTTCATGAGGTAGTTTGGATGTACATGCTTAGATGTCTCTTTTATTGATTTGATTTACTCACCATGATGCATTTTAATTCAGATCCTTGGAGGGCATATTCATTTTCTTTGCAGGACCTAGTTGGTGGACAATTTTGGAAGAAAAAGCCTAGCTTGGGCTTCCTTGGGGCTTGAAGCCCACATGTTAGATACCAGGGCCCACACATTGGATTATGATGACATGACTTTGGAGGCCTAACAAACATCATGGAGGATATCACCTAGCCTCTACAAGCCAGACAACTTGCCTTTGGAGGCCAAAACACCACTTTTAAGGGAAGGGGCTTGATGTCACCCTAGGGCTAGGGTGTTGGTGGTGAAGGGACATTGGCACATTTTGATGGAAAAGACTTGGATTGAAGGAAGAAACCCTAGCGCATGAGAAGGAGGCCCTATAGGACCCAATGACTACCTTTTTCTCCTTCAATTACTTACTAAAAGTGCCAAGATGTCACCCTCAAGAGGGATGATGTCACTTTAGGGTTTCTATTGTGCATTTTTAAAAGTTAAATTGAATTTTATATTGCAAAGGGGAAAAGTAAGGGTTGGTGTCCCCTTACTTTGTGGTTTACTCTTTGAATGTGGACAAACTAGGTTTTAGAGGATTTTCATAAATAGAGATCATGTCTATTTCACTTGATCATAACTCTCCCTCTTGTGAGAGGATACTTGGCTGAAATTTGCGCCCTACTTGAGCAATTCTCTTCATCTCTCTTGGTTACACTCTCTTGTGATGATTTTTCTTATTCTATTGGATGGATAATTGATGCGATATCTCTCTTGGAGTACTTTTCTTTCTTTATGGTGGATATTGCTTGGTTAAAGAAGAAGTTTATCTTGTTTATTCTTGCAGTAGGTAAGGAATCTATCTTGTTGCTTCTTTTCTTGGTTACAAGTCTAATTTTCTAAGCTTATCAGGGAGTGTAAGTTCATAAAACCCCACTAAGGCCATCATTTTGTCTTGAAATAAGTTGTTTCATAAGGGAATACTAGGAGGAGTAAAATGGTTTGTACCCTCCTAGGTTTTTCCTTAGCTAGTTTTTCTTAACTCGGGGAGTAAAATGGTTTTTACCCTCCTAGGTTTTTCCTTAGCTAGTTTTTCTTAACTTGGGGAGTAAAAGGGCTTCACCCCCAAGGAGGTAGCACAACTAGCTCTTTCATTTTTAAAGACTCCATATCCCAATAGTTAAATGCACTAATATCTTGAATTGGAGAAATAAATCATTGCATTGGGATATGTAGAACTATGAGATCTTGGAATTGTTCAAGTTGGAATCTTTTGTGTGTGCTAAAAGCTTGTCAAGGCCACTAGGGCGTCTTGTTTCTCCAAGTATTTATTGTTGCTGTAATATTTTTAAGCTACAACCACTATGCTTGCAGAAAACCCTAAACAAATCTCTAAATAACTCACAACTCAACCATTAGAAGTTGCTAATAATTTACCCTTGCAATCTACTAGTCTCAACGCATTTTTTGGGTGGATTACTTGTGGTTTTTGGTGGTTGATTTTTCTGTTGTAACAACTTGTTTGATACAGTCATAAGGCTGCAATTATATCTTTGCAACACTTGTCTATAACAACTTTATTTTTTTGCTAAATTCTAATGCTTTTATACTTGAGTTATACTAGTACTTGCTAGCTTTTCTCTTGCGTCATTTAATTGACTTTAGCATCTTGTTTAACAACATGTGCAATGTCCGGTATAGTAAAAACCATTGCATACATCAAACTGCCAACTGCACTCACATATGGAACATGAGACATGTCCTCCTCCTCTTCCTGTGTCTTGGGACACTAATCCGGATATAACTTTTCACCTATAGGAATAGGGACCCTGACCATTTTACATTTCTGCATATTAAACCTCTGCAACATATATATATATATATTTTTAAGTAAAAAAGGAGGGAGAATCCTTCTATTCAATCCATGAAAAAAGTACAAAGTGATACATCGATTTGCTGATGGGAGAAGACCCCCCAGAAAGAGAACAGGGGATCACTTGAAACTAGCCTATGCTAAAAGAGAGCCCCATAGAGTGCGTGGGAAAAGCAAGATGAAACATTACAATATAAGGAGAAAGGGTCGGATCATTGTGTTGGTCGGTGGGGATCCTTCTACCTTTTTTCTTACGAACATCAATCCAATCAGAGGAGCTGATAGGCTCAACAAATTTTACCGCCAAAGCCATATGATCTGAGGAAGTGCCGTAATCTTGAGCTGTTGAATCCAGGGGAGCTTCTTTGTCACTGTCTGAGTTTTCTGATTCATTAGGACGCTTCTGATTCCCTGTGAGCGGGACTGTGATCATGATTGTGTCAATTGTTTCCCCCTTTTCGAGAGGTGGGTGCAAGGACTTAATTGCGGGCATTGGAATTATGACTTCTAAATCTTTAGGATTTTGTGCTGAGGCCGCATGTTGGTGTTTTGGGTCAACAGTTGGCTGCTAAGCGAATTTGGGGCCTGTGGAGGCATTGAGGAAGGCGGAGGAGTTGAAGCATCTTTGTGATGTTGCTTGTTGTTGGAGGAAGGGTTCAGGTGGATTTTGTGAGACTTTGGTCCTTGCCAACCGTTGGCTCTTTTCCATGCTCCAGAAATTGAGGAAGGGATTGGGGATAGAGGACAAGTTGGTTGGAGGTGCCCTGTTTGCTAACAGGAGCGACATCTTAAGGCGGTGTTCTCATAATCAACCATCTGTGTGAAAGGGACTCCCTCATCCCAATCTATAAGAATCCTATCCGATAGCCCTTGACTGAGGTCAATTTCAGCGCATAAGCAAGCGAAAGTGACGAAGCTTT
Source organism: Picea mariana (assembly GCA_032191745.1). Taxonomy (NCBI): domain Eukaryota; kingdom Viridiplantae; phylum Streptophyta; class Pinopsida; order Pinales; family Pinaceae; genus Picea; species Picea mariana. The sequence goes on along the minus strand of JASDQU010100038.1, from coordinate 228,498 downwards.
TCGCTATCTTGTCTGTGTCTATCTTGATAAATCTACCCAATGCATTGCCCAGGGTGGGTAAAAAAGATGAAGAATAGAAATGCAGAGGTAAATTGGGTAGTCTTACCCAGACCGACGTAGTCATGGCTGTCATGGTCAGTGGATCGAAGTCGGGGAACCATCTCTGCATGGAGAGACCTGATCTTCCCCAGAACCACGAACCTTGCTCTAACATGCGTTGACATTCGGCTCCTGTGGAGAAGTTGATGATGAAGAACCCCTTGGAGCAAAAGAATAGCTCATGACCTTCCGACCAGGTCTTGTTAACCCATTCCTTTAGCGCAGAGGCCAAGGGCCAAAGTCCATTGAAGTGGCAAATGAGGGCTTTTGCCTGGTAGATAAAGGCATAGCCATAGACTTGGGGATCTGCGGCTTCTGTTGTTGGAGTTTCTGCGCACTGCTCCATAATGAAGGCAGTTCCAAAGGGCTCCTTTACTTTTGAAGCTTCAACCTTGATCCCTGAGGGAGCGGAAGTCCCTAATTTCATGACATGATTATAAGAGCTTGGATGAGTGACTGAAGGAGCTCCTCCACACAAACGAGAAGTGAGAGAAATGGTTGCGTTTTTTAGATTCCCATAGTCCCGTAGCAAAGAGCCATCCCCAAGCTGTCGTCCTTCGAAGAGTAGTCGTTGGAACCCAGGCAGAGTACCTGTAGCCTGGTGGATTTGGGTTTTGAGCTCAAAAATGGATTCTGAGTATCGAGCCTGTAAGCAGAGAGAAGATCCAACAATGGTCTTTACAAAAAGGGGAAAGCTTGCAGCAATCTCGGAGCTAGCCTTGTCGCGATGTGTATAATGAAACCTTGCTATTGCATTACTCTTAACTAGATTCTTGTACCAGAGCAGAGGCGGAGAATCCCCCAAGAGCCATAGATCCCTGAGGTCTCTGCTAGTTGAATGGCTTTCAAACTTTAGATCAAGGTGGCGATGAGAGCTAGGGTTTAGCACTTGCCACACCCGCAATCTATTCTCAACATTGATTTGGTCCCAAATCGTTGGTTCTCTCTCACCAGAGAACGAGTTGGAGCCTCCCTCCTCGGTTTCTTCTGTGCCGGCTGCTAACCATATCGACGAGATGGACTGTTTCTTCCATCCTAGTGCTGGAAGCCAGACGAAGACTCCATCTGCGAGGATTGGCTACGTTGTCGATTCAGGATCCTTCTTTGTGGGTTGTTGTTGGTCCATCTTAGCCCTTCTGACACCCCCTTGCACGAGTTCTTCGATGGGTGCATCAAGGGCCTGCCTATCTGCCTTCCCGGCCAAGAGCTTCGCCTCCTGCGCAATGTGGACGCCCTAGCCAGCATCCAGATCCAGTGCATAGAGATGCTTGATCGCCATATCCCTGAGCAGTGTTAGCCCGTGATGGCTAGGGTTTTCCCAAACCTCTACAATATTGTCTCAACATATTTTCTCTGATTTAACTAGAGTTTCTTATTTTCCTCATCTCTTTTAATTTCCATGCCCAAAATAAAATTTGTAGCACCAAGATCCTTCATGTCAAATTTAGAGGACAACTGAGTTTTCACATCCCAGATAATCTCCTTGTTGTTTCCTATCAACAACATGTCATCCACATACAAGACAAAATAAATCAAATGATCACCAATTAATTTGAAATACACACAATGATCCTCTTTGCTTCTTGTGAAGCCAAGTACCAACATATAAGTATCAAATTTTTGATACCAGATCCTTGGTGATTATTTTAAACCATAAAGAGAATTCCTCAACTTGCATACCAACTCCTTTCCCTTCACAACAAATTCTTCTGGCTATTTCATGTAGATTTATTCTTCCAGATCCCCATGTAGGAATGTTGTATTCACATCCATCTGTTCTAATTCAAAATCAAACACAACAGAAACAAATAACAAAAATATAATAGAGGTTAATTTGGCAACAAGAGAAAAAATATCACCAAAATCAATTCCCTCAACCTGGAAATAACCCTTTTCTACTTACCGAGCTTTCTATTCCTCCACTTTGCTTTCTACATTTAACTTCCTTTTAAATACCCATTTGCTACGAATGGGATTTCTTCCAATTGGTAACTCCACTAGATCCCAAGCCTCATTCTTATCTAATCCTACCATTTCTTCAACCATGGCCTTTTTCTAGAGTTTTCCATCCTCTGAATCCACTGCCTCTGTTGTGGGGTATTCTACCCTACAGACTAGCAAGCTAGGGCTTAAACTTGCATGCAGATCATGACCCTTCATAAGCTACTTTTAACTTTCTACCCGAATCTAAAACCCTTTTTCACATGCACACATGGGAAGAATTAACTAACCTTTTTATCGACGGTTGGTGTAGATCCTCCGTTGAGCTTTTATCTCCTTGCTTCTGCTGCTCCTTCCAAAAAGCGATCCTGCAATCAAGACAAAACTACACATGCATGCTATTGTTCTACTAGAGGATTAGAGATTAAACACAAATCAAGTAAAACATACAAGACTCATGTGTTCGGGACGGGAAAAGTATCTTTTTATTAATCTCAACATGAATCAACTTACAATGATTATAGAGACCGGCCACCGTTCCTCGATCCTGATCCTGGGCTCCTCCTCTTCTTTGTCCTCCAACTGCTTTGCTTGAATTCTCCTAAAGCTTGAGGAAAGGCTAAAGGGTTGGGACAAAACGGATTCGGCAACTGGGCAGAGTTTCTTTGCTATGATTTTTCCTCCTTGAATAGTACCCCTACCCCTTCTTTTATAGGCTAGAAGGAGCTAGGGTTTTAGACGAACTATCGGCCATGCATGGCTGGGAGTTCCAGTTAACTGACCCAAAGCTTTTCGTCCCGGCGGAAACTTTCCTGATTTTTTGCTTTGTTAGGTAAACGCTAGCTGTAGTGGGCCAGCTCACGTTCCAACGCGTGCAGTATAAGGCCTGTTAGCGTTCCATGCCCCCAGTAGTGGGTTAGGGCGCGGGTTACTTGTTTTGAGAGGTTTTTGAAGAGTCTGTTCAGCATGGCTTTGGCAATGAAGGGCAATGAGTTGGCCTAATGCCAGGTAAGCAGGGATAGTGCAATTTAGGGTTATAACATATGCCCCCTAATGTGTGAGGTCAGAAGAGCATCTGATGGTCGAAATACATTACCAATTCTTTACCAATCTGTACCGATATGCTGAATGAGTGAGCCCAGGAATCAGGAATCAGGAGGTGCCGTCTGCAAAAAAAATATCAAATGTCTCACCGAGGCGGGCATACCCATGCTCGAGATAAATCAGAACCATGGCTACCAATAAAAAACACTGTAGATCCATGTCAAATAAAGAGTAGCCACGAACAATACACAGCGAAGCTACATCTCGAAATCAGAAAGATATACATAGAAAGTATCCATCTCTCAGAAGCCGATTCGGCCTAATGGCTGTACTTCAGAGCTCGAGCAACAACTTCAAAATCTTCTAAACTCGGGTAGGAGTGTAATATGAGTGTGCGACTACACTACCCAGAGGTCTTCGACGGCTTGTCGGTTGTGGACTTGATAATCTTGATGATCGGACTGAAGGCTTCAGTGATTTCGAACAAGGACTTGAATGGACGTTCAGGATGGCTGGGTATGCGAACAAGAGACATATTGCAGAGGGGTCGACTCAGGCTAAGTAACAAACTTCCCTTGGACAATAGCACGATAAGTGGTAAGACTCAGGCAACATATCTGTTAATCATAAGTCTACAAAGCAGGAGGCAACGCAAACTCTCCATACGTTTGGAAGAGTAACCAAACGGTGGAGGACACAACTCAATACAGCGAGCAAAGCTTCCTAAGGTTGTACTACATCCCAGAGTCTGAAGAATGAAACGGACAGATGTGCTATATCCAAGGGCGACTCATGATGCTGCCAATAAAGAAAATACTTTTCCCATCCTCTTTTTGGGGTATATTTGATTTTTTTTTGTTCTTTTTGAAGATTTTGAAAATAATAAAGGAATATTACGTTACAGTGGAGGAATGATCACAACAAACATACAAGTTCAAGGCACAAGGACAAGACTGATGTTCTAGGAAATGATACTCGGGAAAAATCCTCCATTGGCCAAAGGTGTTAAGACGCAAAAGCAAACTGTTACGAGGCGGATGGGTAAAGGATGCAAGTGCGGTTGATAGAACACACAATGGTAACATCCTTCGATGTAAGTTTAACGAGCCCAGAGAAGGGAAGCTCGGTGATTTTTCATGTTTAGAGAGTCTGAAAAATCATAAAAGAAAACTCCATTGGGGTACCTTTTTCATCAATAGTCTAATCGGTTCGAAAAAGGAGCAAACTAGCACCGACTAGACGTCAATTCAAAACCATTTTAACGAGTGTGACAAGGACAAGATCACTCGGCTATTTTTTCAATTTTAAGGAGTCTGAAAAAAGCTTAACTANTTTTCAATTTTAGGGAGTCTGAAAAGAGCTTAACTATGGACTCCGGGGGGGGGGGTTTCTTTTTCGTAAATTTAGTCCCTCCGGCCCGAAAAAGGAATAAAATTATACCTGAGGATACTCTTCTAAAGAATTGGAATTCGATAGAGTATTCCTTTGTTCATACAGTTGACCGTCCAGACTGAAAAAGGGGTAAACTACTGCCGGACAAACGTGACTTCAAATTTCAGTTTAACGAGCGTGAAGGGTCACAAGATTGCTCGACAATCTTTTCATGTTTAAAGGGTCTGAAAAGGGCTTAAAAGGAGACCCGTTATATTTTGGGAGTCCGGAAGGTAAGACAAAGAGTGAAAAANAAAGACTATACGGACTCCCGAGCCTACTATGTTGTCAGAAACGGCATGGACACCATAATGCAACCAGGAACTACCTAGGGCATCCATGTTTTGGTAAGCTCTACCACCCAGTTGCGACACTTCTAGAGCAGATATGACGGTTCCGTGGCACAACCGGATGGGATCGATCCTATATCGTAAGAACAAAAGGCAATGATATGCAACAGTGAGGATGAAATCCTACCCTATATGCTCAGGTTGATTTTTGAATTTTTTTTTTATGGACCGTCCTTATGTGTATTTTTTATTTATTTTCTGAAACTCAAAAAAAAATGTCCCAAAACCTGATCAGATCCTTCCCATATAACTCCGGAACCACTCAAAATGGTTTTTGGTATAAAGAAACTGATAAAAGGGGCCAAAAGGGTGACAAAAAGAGGCCAAAAAGTCTATAAATAGAAGCTGGCAGCTCATTACCACCATTGTTGATTTGGAAATTGACTCTGGAGCCAAAAGACCCCCTTTGCCAAAGATTGTGATTCCAGGAGCTACAGTGGACCAAACGGACTTCTGCTTGGACCAAGTAAGTACAAATTTCCCAATCTTGCATTTCAATACTTTAATTGATGTTTTTGAGTGTGTTTTGGGGGTGGCCGTCGCCCTCCAAGGGGTCGGCCCTAGTAACCCGCGGGCTGTCCAGAGACTGCCCGCGGGTACCCGCGCGCAGAGTCAAAACTGCGCGTGGGTACCCGCGACTGTTTCCTCTACAACCCGCGGGTTACCCCCCGCGCAACGAAAAATGTGTTTTGCAAGATCTAATCTCTCCTTTTTGACTTGTGATTTTGTAGGATGTATGTGCATTGGAGAGAGAGGGAGCATGAGGTTGCCAATGAGGCAGTGGCTGCAGATCCAAATGTGATGGCCGTGCTGTCACAGTGTGGTTTGGTGAAGTTTTTCCTATGTCCATTCATGCGCGCTCAACCCAGGCTGCTGAATGCCTTGGTTGACTACTGGCACTCAGATGCAGAGCCATTTATGATAGAGGGGCAATCCTTGGTGCCCACCACCGAGGACATCTATTTTTTGACGGGCCTCTCGAGGAGAGGGGAACCCGTTAACTTGCAGACCTTTCCTGCGGGGCCGATCAAAGTCTCAGAGTTGATAGCAGAGTACTGCGAGGCTGGGACCGATCCGAGACCGTCCTCGGTGCCCGTTGGTAGGATCACCAGCCTCACCCTGCAGACGATTTTATCGCTCATTGGGCGAATTACCGGCTCCGCCGCCGTACATCAGGTGTCGTGCGCACAGATGAACTGTGCCATTCAGTGCATGAATGCACAAATTTTTGACTGGAGTACCACACTGTTAGAGAGTATGAAGAGGCAACTGACAGAGTGTCGACAGCGGACACATAGGAACTTCGGGTTTGGGACCATCCTGTGTTCGTTCTTTTTTGAGAGAGTTCCATGCTTCAGTCCTCGGTTGACGGTACGAGGACATCTGGCAACCTTCCCTGAGGTATGTAGATGGGTAGCATTACTGCCGCGACAGGGTGGTGGAAGGACCATAGAGGCCTTCAACGACGACTTTTTTGCTTGGTTGTCACGGAAGATCCCCGCTATCGAGGACTACCCATACGCGGGGATCGACTTTTCCAGAGATCCAGCTATACTAGTGCCTCCTGGTGAGGAGCGAGGGGAGATGGGTAAGTCTCCACCGATACAGTTTTTTGTTTGCATATGTAATTTTTATGTCTTTTTGATATATATCATGTTTTTTGGATAACAGAGTTTCTGATGGGTGTACTTTGTATTGCGTGCAGATGTGGGACCCATGCGGTCTGCCGCTTTTGCACGGAACAGGTGTCGCCCATGGCCAGAGGTCGCAGCTCCCGCCGCCAGGGGAGCAGCAGCAGTAGGGAACCCTATAGCAGGAGAGGCTGAGAGGGCTCTTAGGCAGATTGAGCAGAACTTCACTGAGCTCACTCGCACAGTTCCTATGATAGAGATAGAGGACTTGCCGCCCTCCATGCAGACTCATATGGTGGGGTTACCTCGGACATGGGTCCGATTATTTAGGCGTTTAGGTCGGGCTGTGTATGATTATAACAGGGCCCATAGGCCCTGAACAGCCTTTGTAGACTTTTATGTGCCTCGAGCACTAATATGTATTATATTTTTTGAGGGCATAAGCCCCAGTGACTCGTTATGGTTCCCATTTTTTGAGGCACTTGCGCCCATCTATGTACTCTGAGGATTTTATGATGTATATATATGGTTTTTATTTCTTTTTTGTGTCTTTATGGATTATGTGTACAAAATGTATTTACATGTGTATGTTCATGATCTTCTTTATGTGTGAGCAAGATGCCAATCTAAAATATGATTAGCTAGAGTATCCGTGATTTGATTTAGACTCCTAGGAACATGAAAATATGTAATATAATCAAAGTTGCGTTCCAAGAGATGTACCCTAAGGAATCGTCGGTGTAAAGTAGGATCGTGCACACGGTATATTCTGTTTAGCTACGACACAACCAGTTGAGCGTCCAGATAGACCCGGAGACGAGAGATACCCAATGACAAAGCGTCACGAAGCAACTCAATAACTGCGCTATACTCAGCAACATTGTTTGTGGTGTCACCTAAGCATATCCCTCCGGAAGATAACAACTGAGACTATGGTGTAAAGATTACCCAAGCTGCGGAGGCAAGCCTCCGCGTGTGTCGACTAGCATCGTCCGCATACTCAATGAACACCTTGGACTCACTTGACATCTACCTTAGTGACGAAAGATAACATTAATGACACGTCCATGACACGTTTTTCAAAAGAAACGAAAGAAAGTAATAGCACAAAGACTATACATATGTTACAAAAAGTTACCCACAGTGACGATGCTATGAGTAATACTTCTTGAGGTAGAGCCCATTTCTAGGCTCCGCCAAAGCATTCCCT
>JASDQU010100038.1:176220-205717 GCA_032191745.1 Picea mariana | reverse complement strand
TTTCCAAGCCCCTTTTTGCCTTATCTTTTTTTTATTGCTTTTTTACTACAAGGTTTGACGAAGAGGACACTGCCTTGGCTTGGTGGCCAGAGCTGACAGCGTTACCCACTAGTATCTTCGCAGAAATGAGAAGGCTGGCTCGTGATGAGACCCCCTTTCCTTTGGCCATGCAACCAAAGGTCACTGGCCTGGTTTGGTGACCAGATGGTGGCAATGTCATACTGCTAAATACCTATGAACATAATGGGCTAGCTCGTGATGAGACCTCCCATCCCCTTGGTTAGGTCTTGCATTTATTAATTTTATCATTTTCTTAGGGTCCTTAGTTTCTTATTGAGAGGCTTTTTATTGCCTTCTCGGGGATCCCCTGGGCGAAGCATCTCTAGGTTTTCATTTCCTATGGCTTTTATCTTTTACCAGTTGCTTTTACCCCCTGGGCCTTTAGCCCCTTCTTCCCACAAGACAAGATTTACCCTGGAAGGGCATCCTAATGGCCAGACTAGGGGAATGGGATGGATGAGCGGGGTATAAGATGAAAAAGTGATAAGATGATGGGAGCGGACGATGGCTCTGCAAATCCCCCTTGGTGGCTAACCAAAACCCATGAATACCAGCTTGCTAAGTTGCCCCATCAATCACCCCAACAATGGTCAAGTGGATTAGTGTAAGATCCAAGCAGTCATCTGAAATGAAAGGAACCTATTGCATATATAAGAAGGATATAATGATCAAATATGACACATACCATGATACCTCGGACTAATTACCTCATGGAGCAAGAGTCCTCTCTGATGCAAGCCCAGGCCGGTAGTGATGGAAGCTGGTACTGCTGACAGGACAAGTCCGACTGAGAAGAAGAAAGATGGGCCCTCCAGAGCCATGCTCAAGTCACTCCTGCTCTCGGTACTCCATGTCTAGGACCATGTGGGCCTCGAGACATGATCTCCTAGTTATCCCTAGATATCGGGGATAACAGGACCAGTACAAACTAGATTCGAGGGGACTTATCAACAAACATAAAATTCAAATTTACGTCTGGAACATAAAAGTGGGAACAATGGCTAGAATTGCCAGCGTCCTCCAATTCTCATTCTCGATAGACTAGAAATACTTCAAATATTTAGGCATCCCCATCAATATTAAATCCCTCCCAGGGGAGACTTGGCAGGCGATTCTTCAAAAATTCAAATACCAATTTGATATTTGGGGAGAAACGTGGCTAAATCCAACAGACATGGTCGTCTAAATAAAGTCAATTTTATCTTCCTTTCCAATTTTCCAATTTTCAACCCTCTATGCTCCGGTGGGAATCAAAAAAGAAATGGCCAGAATTACCAAGAAATTTCTTTGGCAAGGAGGCAAAGACATAGAAAAAAAATTCCATATGGTAAACTTGTCCATTATTTGCGCCCCTAAAGAAAATGGGGGATTAGGCATTCGAGACCCGGAAAGGATAAATTTAGCACTGGGGGCTAAGCTAATTTGGCGTGTAATCACTGGTGATAAAGAATGGTGGATAAAAACAATATGCAATAAGTACATATCCAAAGTAAGAAAAATATGTTTAGAGGGTGTAGACCTTGGGCAATCAGGCTCCCCCATCTGGAAGCTAATTCTAGCATTTGTGCTGCTAATTCAATCCCACCTCAAATGGAACCCAAGAAATGGAAAATAAATCAAGATATGGGAGGATAACTTTTCAGAGATGGGGGTAATTTCTAGTATTCCTTCACTGAACCAATTCAGGTTTTGGCTCTCCTCTTTTGGTAAATCCACCCTCTTTGATATTTCAAATTGGCACAAGAATGGCACTTGGGAAAGCTGGAATCTAGGTGATGTCCCTCCCCTCCTAAGAGACGAGGCTAAGCAATTCCTTCTAGTGATCTATGGAAACGCCCCAGTCCACCTCAGTCAAAAGGATAACAGAAGCTGGGGGAAATCAAGGTACACAGTGAAGATGGGCTACAAGAAGCTCCTAGAAGATTGTGATATGCCAAACAAATCCGCCATTTGGAAAGAGATATGGAGCCCAAATAATGTCCTAAAGATAAACATCTTTTGCTGGCAATTGGATCATTATAAACTCCTAACATGCGAAAACTTGTGCAAAAGAGGCTATATGGGACCATTTAGATGTTCCTTGTGCACCAATAGCTTGGAAAACACAGATCATTTGTTCATAAATTGCAATTTCACTAAACATGTGATGAACAACGTCTTCCTAGAATTAGTCCCTCAAATATCAAGGATGACAAGCAACAGAAGTCTGATCGGTAAATGGGGGAAACACTACAAAGGCTCTTTTCATAGGAACCCGAACCTAAGTCAAGCCTGGAAGGCCTCGATAAAATTTGTATGCTGGCAAATTTGGCTGGAAAGAAACAAAATAATTTTCAAATAAAAAATCGTCTCCCCCCTTGTAGTTGCGATAAATGAAATCGACCAACCGAGGGAATTTATCTCTTCCAAGAAAGCAACAATTCAAGCACATGATCCTTTGAGAATTGAAGAAGAAGCTTGGTTAACCAAGATAAATCTCTCAGAAGCTCCCCTCACTTGCTTACCAAGAAAGACTTCATGTTGGCAGCTTAATTTATCACCCCAAGATTTCAAAATTTGGCTAAGCACCCAAAAGAGTCATGTTCTATGTTTCGATGGTGCATCTAAAGGGAACCCAGGGGAGGCAGGAGCAGGAGGGGTTTTGTTCATCCCTATAGGATAAAGACTGCTAACTTACTCGTGGAATCTAGGCATAACCACCAATAACTTATCAGAGGCATATGCAATTCTCAAAGGGGCTCAACTAGCGAAGGATCGTCAAATCAACCAGCTGATCATCCTAGGGGACTCCAAGATGATAATAAGGTACTTCATCAAAAGTACAATCCCAAAGAACTCAATTATGAAAAAAATCATAGATAGAACCATAGACACACTTTCTTCTATGCTCCCCACCTTCTATCATGTTCGACGATCAAACAACGGGAGTGCAGACGAGCAGGCTAATAGAGCCATAGGCAGAAGCACTGGTCATTTGGAAGTATTGGGAAGGACTGAGTTCCTAACACCTCCCTAATGCCTCTCTAATGCTCCAACACACTTGGGTTTGCGCTCCACTTGGAAACCTCCTCCACGTGGCTCTCCAACTCAAAATCTCTTCAGGTCAACCTCCCGTCATGCTTGGGAGATCATCGTACTTAGCCAACATCCAGATCATGAGAATTGGTACGTCACAACCTATGAGTATGTATCTTCTATGCTGCAAGATGGTCACTCCCTGTGGGAACCTGCATCTAAGGTCACTCCCACCCCACACTTTCTACTTTCCCCTCACCGCTCCATTAATGTCGCGCAAGATAACATACCATGAAGAGATTGAAGCAAGGATCCACAAAATGCAGATGCTGGTAGAGCATGCCACCTCCCCTCCTGAGAGTCACTTCCACACTCCCGCACATTAAAATATGGCAGCCATAAGGGGAATCTAGGATGGGCAGAGCCCGGTACATTGTCTTTGCATCTACATGAAGTTTTTGGAATTAAAGAGTATGTCCGATGAAGGGATACGCACCGGAAATTCAAGCCAAAATTTAGAGAGAAGCAACAATAGGTATGATGGCGCAGAAAAGGAAGAGGTAAGGAAAACAGATCGAGAGCGCTACGACAACATTGGATCACCCAGAGAACATAATAGGGATCGCCATAGAGGAGAACTTAAACATGGAGAAAGGAATAAGATCCAACAGGAATTGGGTATTCTAAGCATCAATTCAACAAAGAGAGAAGTGGCCACTGACATAACTTCCAGAGGCTAGCGACACACTCAAGACAGATACCTAGGTAGCAACATTGGCAGCGCAGACGCAGACCTTACTAGAAAGCTCAAGAAGGATTCAACAGCCAAAGTAACCTCTATAATTTATCAGCGTCCAGGTCAGAAAAACCAAAAGGAGGAGATAGTGGGAGACAATTTCTTCACCACCCAACAATTGGCCATGAGGTTGGATTCCCACAGCTCCACTTTAAGCTTCACGATGGAAACCCTGTCGCAACATCGAGCTCTGATAAACCAGCTCCAAGATGAGGTTGATTTCCTAAGAAGACAAGGACAAAGATTGAAGAATTGCATGGAACGAGAGCTCATAATTCCACAGAGAAAAGCCAAAGAGAGGAGTGTGGGAGAAGATTCGACCCAGTCCTTCCAGACCTGAACATCGCCCTATAAATTCCACCAGAAGAAGAATGAGGCCCTGAGGATAAGAGTCAATAAGAATTGTAGACAAATTTTCAATTTTTTTTGTAAAAATGGCTATGTCTGGTAAACTCCGGTTGTAACCAATATCTAGAGTAGATTTTTTGGACAGTTCCTTGTAGTAAGCTATCATAAATCATTGTAGATGGTTCCCTTAACCAACATCCCTTTTTGTAATCTATGACTTCAATCATGCCTTTTTATATATAATTTTTTTTTTCAGTTTTTGTAAAAAAAAAAAACATATACCAACAAACCTGGAAGATAAATACTTTGAAGGATTTCAAGTCTAACTCAAGTATATTTTCTAGGTAGTCATAATGTCTATTTTAATATACTTCTAGATTCCTATCACTACTAGAGGAAACATTAATAACCCAAAAAACTATAATTATCTCGTAATTAGAGTTTTTCTTCTTATCATCCTATTGGAACATCAAGCATTGATGGTTCATCACACATCTCTTGAGTTTAGTTGGTCGAGAGGTCGACCCTACATCTGGATACATACGGTTGAGCAATCGACCAACACACTACACGAGTCGGTTGAGTAGTTGACATGTCTTTCGATTAGATAGTCAACCAATAGTAGAAGATAATTAGGTGGTGGATCGATCAACATAACAATTGACTATGAGTTGGATGCGTAGGCGATTGGGTCAAGCATCCTTTTCGATCCGACTCAATAGAGCAGTTTTGACAGAGTCAATTCTAAAAACCGATGATTACATGTGAACAAGATATTCCGGTTTCTATGGAAATCAGTGATATCTTGAGGCCACAAAAAGCATACCCATTGGGTCATTTTCATCATGACGATCATGCGATCGAGAACCAATATGCACTGTGATTTTCTGATCATAGTGCACTTTGCTTAAGTGTTGTAAGGGTTTCTTTAGACACCACCCTTTATCTTCGAAATATTTTTTTCCCTCTTCAATTATTTGCAGAACTTTGTTCTCTGTTTCATGTCATATTCCACCCCATTTCCCAACATGGTATTTGTTAGCACTGAAAGTTACACTTTGACTGCTAAAGTGCAAGCTCAGTACCCATCAATAGGTTTATGAGATAAGTCCTAAAATGTGGTGTCAAATGGATAAAACTTGGTTCAACAATGTCAAAACACAAGAAATTCTAGATCAAGTGCATCAACAAAAGAGGTCTTGTTTAGCTTAGGTCAGGGTTTTGAGGAATAGTGTGACTAGAAGGAAGATTTAATAAGAAAATTAAGTGAGCCTACCACTAGCTTCAGGCTATGCTAGTAGACAAAGGAGAGAAATTCTTTAGATACAAGAAATTATTAAATCCAAGCAAACAAAAAAAACTTTGAGAAAGCTATAACAGTATCACAATCAAACATCCATTGTCATACAACTACAAAATATCATTTGAAACCTTCAATGACAGTACAATTTCGGAGTGAGAGAGATAAGATGGCAAAAAGATAACTAAATTCCATTAAACAAGATTTCAACAATTCTGATACATCAAAACCAGATTAGGCTTTGTTTCATAAAAATCACCAAAAAAGGTCTTTTACATCAACCATTCGAACCCACAAAATGTCTTCTAATGCTGCCTTTATAGCCATAGATAGGGAATGATAACATACAATGCGAGTTCATCCTCTAACATAGGATTCTTTCATCTAAAACTGTAAATATTACACCTATACAAAGTGGAAAAAACAAACTGCTATAAAAAAGGCTAATGTTGGCAACTATCCTAACACCTAAATATTGCATAGTGAGGTGTCCTTTGAGTGCATTTCCTTTGTTTCCAGGTATCCTCCAGCTTTAATTGAACTCTTAACAGTTGTACCATTCTCCCCAAGCCATCTGGTGACCATTTATCCTCTTGAATCCATCAAAATAGGAGTTTGCAGCGAATCCTATAGCATTGACTGTATCATCGAGTTCGCAACGGATTTCACAGCGAAGTTTGCAGCGTCAGACCGTGTAGTCCAGTTTGCAGCACTAGGCACTGCAAAATGTCCTGTAGCTGTCCAATTTGTCCAGTTTGAGCCAAAACGCCCAATTTTTTTCCCTGAGTTAGGTAAGCCTGTAGAAGCCTCATAATATGATGTATGAGTGAAAACTCAGCTATATGCATTATACTTTCCCCAAAATCTTCAAAATGCAAGGATAACCACTTTCAAAACTGATATTCTTAAATAAATTTCACTTCACCTCTTGAGTCTGGTACTCCTTCTGGTGGTAGCTTGGGACAACACATTCAAATTCCTTTACGCTAACTCTTCCTTGAAAGGCTGCAACTCTAGCTTAATTCTTCTGATATGAGCTTGTAAATCCATGTTCTGTCTGTATAAATTCTTAAGCTACCTATGGAGGGGCATAAATCTCTTTGCTGTGAATATGGATTTATCAATAGTCTCCAAATACATATCCATCAGATCCTTCAAAATTTTCCTCTCAAACAACCCTTGTCCCTTCAATTCAACAATCTCCTTTCTGGCTTCTCTAAGCTGTTTGATCAATCTTTTGAAGGTAGGGTTTTTAGGGGGAGTGGTTATGTCTGTGACTTCAATATATTTTTCAACATCTTCAACTTTACCTTTATCCTTCCTCTTGATAGAAGCTTTTGTTATGACCTATTTTTCAACACTTTCCTTCTTGGTTAATGACCTGGTGATGGGCCTCCTAGCTTTAGCTTCAACTGTAGTAGCTGGTGAGGGGAAGAGTAACCTCCTTCCTTTTGTGCCTGTGGATTTGGTTGATGGAATTTCTGCTAATTCTGGAGCTGGTTGGGGTGAAAAATCCCTTTGAGGAGAGTAATAAGATCCCCCTTATTATTCTTTTTCCTTAGGAGCCTCATCACATTTAGCAATGTCCTTGATCTTCCTCTTCCTACTTGTTTCTGTGTGAACAATGCTATCATCCCAAAGATGAATCTACACTTTAGATTGTGGAGTAGGGGCTACATTTAATTGTAGATTTGCAGAGGCAATGAACTGATCCCATTCAATGTTTTTCTTCTTCAAATCCTCCATGACAAGCATATTAATCAACTCTGAGTGAAAAACACTTGTGTCCACAGCCTTGGACTTGGTTTGGACCATGTCAACCTTTTTCCCAATACTTCTAAACAAATAGAAAGGGAGGTTCATGAGGTATTTTCTTGGGAAGTGCAACAAAAGTATAATATGGTACTGATAAATCATATTGAACCTGCCCTCACAGGTGAAATATCTTTGGATCACCCTTAACATATTGTCAAATCCCTCAACCATGTGGCTCCTAGGCACTCCCTTCGATAGGTTATCTCCTTGACATTCTGGTTTAAGGAATTCTTTAGAGAATGATGCATTTAGATTCATAGATTTAAACCATATTTCACTAGTGTTTGGTATCTCAGTAGTTGTTGCTATGGTTGCTTCAGATACCTCAAGCTCAAGAGTTCCCACCTTAGTTTTGGTTCCATAAAAATTCAATGCAAACTCTCTAGCTACCTCAGGGTGCCCCCTTTGCATCTTCTGATAGAAGTTGAAACATCCAACTCTTTGGAAGACATCTCTAATCAGAGGTTCAAAAACAAATGGCTGCATGTCATAGGGTTCGATCCTTACTATGCCCACATCCTTGTGATCCTTCTTCTGCACTGTAGTATCCATTTGTTGTTATAGGAAGAAAACTAAGACAACAATCTGAATGATGCAAGAGGCAAAGCAGAAGGACAAAGGTCTTAGGGTTTGGAGGGATAATACTTTTCAAAGCTAGCTTCTATCTAAGGTTTTAATGTTCTTTAACCAATTTGACCCCTAGGCTTATGAAAGAGTAGATGATAGTTAGGAAATGGAAAAATACCATACAGGAACAATGGAGATGAAGGAGGAATCTTGCTACAAACGATTTATTTCTATTCCTCACCCCCAATTTTACAACATCATCACAACTTTATCGACAAAGCTCTTTTCAATTTCCAACATAGATAGACTTTAGATTTGAAATTAAAATGGAAATATTAATAGTAATCAACTGGTATAGGTTGTGAGGTAAGTGGATAACAGTGTAAGTTGTTGTACATGGTTTGCAACGCCAAAATAGGGGATTCGCATCGGAATTCGCAGCGCAAACAACAAAAGCCAAATAAGAGATAGGCAGGGTGGCTTGACAACAAGGTTTGCTCAATTTTTATATCAAAGAAGCTGAGAGCTCTGCAATTGGTTGAGAATTGAGATAACAAAGGTAAAAGGGATAGTTGGTAGCATGGATTCAACAATTCGCATCGCCTAGGATAGGAAATACAAGCACATCCTTTAACTGATCTTCAACAGGGCTTACAAATCTCATGGAGTACCTATAGGCTGTGGCTTAAAAGTTGATATGCTTGAGCTTGGGTGAAACCCCCTGCAACAGATCTAACCTCCAATTCACCTTCACCAACCAGTTTGCAGCAAATTCCATAGTGCATGTCTGAAAACAACAGTTTCTGCAGTGCCGAGCTAGGAGAAATTAAAAATCTTGGAAAAGCAGTTAGAAATGCTTTAAATGATGAAATCCCAGATTATTTCCTTAAAAACATGAGTGCTGAAAACAAGGAGATCAACTAATAAAGCATCATAATTGCAATAATGGCAATGAGAGAAAAGTGTACTTGAGATGCGCTATGAAATGTCCTGATGAGATGGCAATGTACAAAAAAAAACTTGATTTGACCTTCTAACGGGTAGAGGGAGAAAGTGGAGGGGTTTAAGCACATAGTGGGAGCGGTGACATGTTAGGGTAGTGGTGGAAGCATAAGGACGATGGCTTGTCTAACCATTTCACAAAGATGAATACATAAACCATTTTTTTGGGCCAACATCAACCTCAACTTTATTTGTGATAAGACCTAAGAAAACTATAAGGAGGAGGTCAAAAGTAAAACTTAAACAACACTAAGGATAAAAATAAAAAAAATCTAAGGATGAATTGACCCAAAACAACTCCATATGATAACATTGGCTCCATAGGGGATGGCAGGACTGATGAGTCACAACAAACTTTTGAGAAAATGAAGGAGGTTATGGGCACATGCCCTATTCTATCCATTCTGGATCTCTCTTGGTCGTTTATCCTTGTGTGCGATGCCTCAAGGGTGGGGATTGGAGAATTTTTTATGCATGGGGCCATCCCATTGTGTTTGAGAGCAAGAAGCTCAATGGGTTAGAGAGACTCTATTCAATATATGACAAGGAAATGATAGAAATCATGCACGCCTTAACCAAATTCAGACAATATCTGGTGGGTAGCAGGTTTATGATGAAGACTGATCACAACAGTGTCAAGTATTTCCTGGATCAGAAAGACCTTAGTGAGAGACAACAAAAATGGGTCTCAAAGATTCAAGCCTTTGACTTTGAAATTGAGTATTTTAAAGGGAAACATAACGTCATAGTAGATGTTTTGTCCAGGAGACCAGCAGGGTGTTCAATGATGGATATACACTGGAAGGCACATTTGTTGGTGGAGTAATCCAAAAACAAGTTTTCCTATGAGGTACTAGATGGAGAGGCGGTGGTTGATAGATATCGGGTGTTAGACAATGTCATTTTCTACAAGGACCAGATCTACTTGGTTCTAGAATCTACTTTGAAAGGGAAGGTTCTGAAGGTCTTCCATGACTCACCTATAGCCGGGCATCAAGGATTATTCAAAACATACCGAAAGATTAGGGAGCGATTCTCATGGAAGGGTCTCAAGGATGATGTACCGAGGCACTTCCAGGAGTGCACGACTTGTCAGTAGAACAAGTCTGAGCAGACATACTCCGCGAGGTTACTTCAACAGAAATGGGAGAGCATTTCTATGGACATCATTACAGGACTTCCTCGAGTGTAGGGCAGGGACAATATATTTTTATTGGTCGACAGGCTAACCAAATTTGCACGCTTATTTTCCATACCCACGAACTACAAGGCCATACATGTAGAAGAACTATTTTTCAAGGAGGTTTTCAGATTGCATGGTTTACCCAGACAGATAGTCAGTGACAGAGATGGGTGCTTCATCAACGAATTTTGGCAGGAACTCTTTAGGTTGGTGGGCACAGGGTTAGCCATGAGTACTAGATACCACCCCCAGACAGATGAGAAGACATAGATCATCAACAAATGGGTGGAGGGGTATTTGAGGAATTATGTGGGAGGGAAGAAACGCACATGGGTGATATGGTTGCACATGGGTGAGTACTGTTACACCACCACATACCACATGTCTATTTGGATGTCACCATTTCAAGCATTGTATGGATATGATGCACCCTCCTTTGTGGAGACCATGTTTGGAGATAGCAGGGTCCCGGGGGCTAAGGACTAGATTGAGAAGAGTCATAGGATTCTACGGGTAGTGAAGGAAAATATGGAGGCAACATAGATCCAATAGAATATCTATGCAGATAGGCAGAGGACAAAGTGCATTTTCGAGGTGGGGGACTTGGTTTTTCTGACATTACAACCATACAGATAGTCTTCGTTGAAGAAGAGAGGGGTAGAGAAACTAAAGCCCAGGTTTTATGGGCTGTATAGAGTCATTAGGAGAGTGGGAGAAGTGGCCTACGAGCTAGAGCTACTGGAGGTTAGTAAGATACACAATGTGTTCCACTTGTATTTCCTTAAAAAGGTCGTGGGGAAACAAGTGTCCATTTAAGAGGAGCTACCACCCCTAGATGATGAGGGACAATTTGAGTTAGTGTCAGAGGAGGTACTAGAGTGGAGAGAGTGCAGGTTGAGGAGAAAGGTCATGAGGGAGTGCTTGGTGAAGTGGAGGGGACTTCTAGTAGAGGATGCCACATGGGAGGGAGAACATATACTACAACACCCAGGATTGATGTTGCTTGAGGACAAGCAATCTTGGGAAGGGAGGAATGTGATGTCTCGTTCCCAAGAATAGACTTAGCAGGGAGTGACTTAGTAATCTATCTATTCCTGTAGACAATAGTCAGACACAAACATGAAACAAAGGGAGAAATAAGGGTGAATAAAGTTCTAAATGATGAATTAAGCCAAAAAGCATAGGAAAAGTCACTTAAGCCAAAGTCAATGGAGAAATAGAAGAAAAGGGGGTTTCAGGGGACTTAATTAATTAATCATATTTGACTTAGGAGTAAGTTTCCTCACTTAAGTGATGTTAATGTTAAATTAGATCGGTGGAGGTATAATAAGAGGAATTCGACCTAATTCCTCATTATCATTGATTTGTGAATTGAGAACATGTTCCAGAGGAGGAAGTCGACCTCAATAGTTGTTTTGTGGATTTCTGGAGGAAACCACCACCACAGATCGGTTTGGGTGTTGGAAGACACACCCGAGACTATCAGAAGTACCATCCAAGTTTTTCACCATGCCAGATCAGTGTTCTACAGACCCAATTCAGTCAATGCGCATTGCAACCAGTGAAGGCACATGGGCTTGAGAGACAGTTTTGTGTAGCTAGATGAGACCAAAGTAGATCTCACCATATCCTTTCGACCCAATTGAGAGGAAGCCAGGGCACTTATTTTGAGAAATCAATCATCATATTTTGATGGAGAAATCCACTAGGGCACATCATTCAACCAGGAAGTGTGCAACACTTGGGGAGGCACATCTAGGATTCCAGAGTGCTCATCGGATTAGATCCGAGGAAACCCTTCTGACCCATTACAGAGGAGGCTAGGGCACTCATTTTGAGATAGATATAGGCTGATTATGGTTGTTGAATCATCATGGTGCATTTATGGAGCCTAGGAGGTGTGAAAACCCCTAGGGGATCTCATCCAGGGTCCATTCAGATAATCAGAGAGACGATCTTCAGTTTGTCAAATACCCGAAGGATATTAGAGTTCAGGGCACACAATTTGGGATAGTTTTCAGAACGATCGGACGAGTGTAGCCATTAGGGAGAATATCTCAATCATTTGTAGCAGTTGTCGTGAGCTTCTAGAGTTGCATGCAACAGATCTGTCCATGCATGTTGGAAATCTACCCACCCCTTTTGATTATGGGTAATTCATGATTGTTTTGCATTGTATTCCAATGATGATCCACGAGATCTAGATGATGATTAGTTTCTCTACTTTCTGCATGCCAGTTGTATTTCCTGTTATTTCACATAATACATGTTATCGATTTGTGTTGGTTCTTTATTTTTTTTTGACAGAAGCGAGTAATGGGGCTTTTATTAAAAACTGCGGAAAACCGTTGATGCTATTACATAGTAGAAGGACTGCTGCTAAACTAACTAGGGAATACTTCTATTCATATCAGCTATTACATGCCACTTAGAAGCCAAAACTGCCTGCAACACGACTACTTAGACGCCCTTTCTGACTGTTACCAGATGTTTATAGAGAACTCTTGCTTAGGGGACAGCTTCTGAACTACTCCTTCCCTTTCCCTTTAGACTGCGCTTTTTCTTTTGCCCATTCCTTATTAAGTTGTTCCATCTGTTGTTCTAGATTCTGCATCCTTTCTTCATGGTCTTGTTTGGGCTTGCCCAGTTCCTTCCTTAGCTTCTAGATCTCTTCACTCAAGCCGGATCTTGTGTAGGTGATATCATTTTGTAAAGCCTCCATCCTTCTCCCAGCCTCACTGTCCAAGTTCTGCAAGAATTCGTCCATGTTGGTCATGAGCCCCCGCAGATTTTCCAGCTTCTCTTCCAACGCTGTGAGCCTTGCTTCCATCATGAGCTTTGGGCCCGAACTTGATGCCATCGCGTGCCTCCAGAATCCTTCGCCTTCTGTCCAAAAGATGCTCTGGCTTGACCCTTCTACGCGTTGCCTTTCTTCCTTTGTTCTTACCCTTCCTGCTCGACTGCGTTTATAGCCCTACTCTGTCCTTTCCTTGTTAGATTCTCTGCGCGGAGGGATGGCTTTGGGATGTGAAAGTGCCGATTTCATGATGGAACTCCTTCCCATTCTGGAGATCGCTCTGAATTTCAAAGATATCACTGTCCTTTTGTCTGCACACGCGTCTTGTCCAAACGCCCACTTGTAACATCTCATGATTTGCTGCAATTACGGGATGCTCCAATCCACTGTGACTCCGTTAAGAATCATAATACTTTTCCCCAAACGGGCTCCCGTATTGGCCTCCTCATCTGCCTGGGTGTTGTTTCCCCTTAGGACATGAAGCCAACGAATTGACTGGAACCAACGCTTAAGGATCCTTATCTTATCAATGATGTGCTTGAGCTGCCCGTCCAATACCTTGGTATTCTGAATTAAAGTTTGAATTAGCAGCCTTGAGTCCCCAATCATAGTTAAATTTGGAATTTTTAAGGAGAGGGCTTGGATAAGCCCTTGCCAGAGGGCGAGGGCTTCAGCTTTGTTATTTGGTTCAATTCCTAGGCCCCAGGCATACCTGGTAACAATGTTCCTAGTGGGGTCCCTTATTACTCCTCCTCCCCTTGCCTTCCCTGGGTTGCCCTTAGACGCCCCATCAAATGAGAGAATGCTGGTGTTTAGGGAGCTTTTCCATTCCTCCAATTCACTCTTGTCCAATCTAATTTCCCAGCTGCATGGCAAGATGGTTGGAGGGCCTCCTGGTGCTGCATTCTGAAGCCCAAGATGGCACATCCACTCTTCTTCTTCAGTTCCCAGGGCCTTCGAATTGGAGGTCTTTATGAAGTAGATCACACTCTCACTGAAAAGACTTTTAATTTTAAATGCTACCTGTGCTATGGTTCTTTTCTCTTCTCTGAAGATCCGGTGATTCCTTTCCAACCATAGCTTCCAGAGGATAAACTTCGACAAATCTTTCCACGTTGTTGTGAGATGACCTTAGTTTGCTATCCTGAGAGGGCACAGGGCTTGTCAGCTTGAGAAAAGAAGCTGGAAATCCTGTGGGATGGGAGGGGTCAAAGCACCTAAGCCAAGAGTTATATTCCAAACCTCGCTGGCAAAGGTGTAGCTTAACAACAGATGGATTGTTGTCTCCTCGGCCTGACAACAAAGAGGGCATCTTGCTGGCCCTGCCCAACCTTTTTTACGAAGAATTTCTCTAGATAGAACTCCATTTTGGGCTACTGTCCAGACAAATAAATCCACTTTTGGGAGGGTTTTAACTGCCCATATAACCTTCCAGACCGTCGGGTCTTGAGGTGCTTGAAGGCCTGGGACAAGGTGGCGGTATCCCCTGGCTGAGGTGTAGATTCCTGCATTGGAACCCCATCCTATCTTGTCTTTCTTTTTCTCTCTTAGGGGGGTTCTTCCTTGCAATGCTTCCTTAAGGCTGCTCCACTCTTCTTCTAGTTCCTGAGGTAACGAAGCGATCTCCCACCTGGACCAAGACTTGTTTTCATCATTTTTCCATGTCGAGATATCCCAGAGGCTGTGTATGTTATTAGTCTGCATCCATTCTTTTAGCCGCCTTAGCTCCAGCCTAGTTGAGATTGCTGCTCCTCCAAGAACTAAATCTTCCCAAATGCTGATGCTTTGCCCATTCCCCGGGATCCATGTGATTTGTGGGAGGAATGCTGGTAATGCCTTCTAGCATAAACTGAATACTGGAGAGCCCTTCCCTGGTCTTGTGGGGTTACTTAAACATTTTTTCCTAGGCCCCTGGAAATACTTTTTCCAGAGGGCTCGCTTGCTCCAACTGACTGTCCCTGTGATGAGATTCCATAGAATTTTGGCTCCAAGAGCCAAATTTTGCATCTGCATGTCCTTTATTTGGAGACCCCCTTCTAGGAGGGGTTTTGTGAGTTTCCCCCATTTTACCAAATGAAGCCTTCGGCCTGTTTGCTTTCCTCCTTCCCAAAGGAAATGTCTGATCATCACCTCTACTTTCTGAATTACAAATCTCGGCGCTAAGAGAAGAGCACTTTGGTAGATTGAAATATTGGAGAGGACCGCTTTAATGAGGACTAGTTTACCTGCCATGTTCAACCAATTGGCGCCCCAGGATCAGATCCTATGTTTGATTTTTTCTATAATATTGTTCCAGTGTGCTACTTTTGGGTCGGCCTTAGTGATAGGGACTCCTAAATAATTGAATGCTTCCCAGCTGGTGCTTCTGGCGATCCCAAGTATTCTCGATATCTCATGCATTTCTCTTGGGTTAACATTCCAGCCATAGATTTTACTCTTGGCTGTATTGATAATGCTGCCGGAAATGTTTTTAAACACATCTAGTTCCTTCTTGAACTTTTTTGCAATTGCCGTGATTGCACCTCCCAGGAGAAGCGTATCATCCGCATATTGTGCATGATTTATATCCTTGACCCCTTTTGCAATACGCAGCCCGGAGAGGTTTTGCTGTTGCTGCCCAAACTTTAATTGGAGACTCGGGACAAAGGCTTGAATAGCATATAGGAGAGGGGAGAGAGGGCATCCTTGCCGGAGACCTCTTGAGGCTTGGAAAAACCTTGTGGCTCTTCCATTTACCAAAGGATCTATCCACGACCTTGAGATACAAGCTTTAATCCAGCTTATAAAGGAGGGCGCGAACCCAAAACGTTCCATCACTTGAAACAGAAAAGTGTGCCTTACCCTATCGAATGCATTTGAAAGATCGAGTTTGACAATCATACCTTTATCTTTCCGTCGAAGGCTTGAATGAAGTGCCTCTTGGACAAGAATGATATTGTCCATTATGCTCCTTCCTTTTATGAATCCTCCTTGGTTCTCTAGGATAATGGCAGGGAGGACGCTTTGAAGTCTGTTCGCTATGAGTTTAGTAAGTATCTTATAACTGGTGTTACATAAGGAGATAGGCCGGAATCTGTCAACGTTGGCCGCTCCTTTTTCCTTTGGAAGTAAAGCTAAGAACGAAGAATTAGTACCTCCTCCGATTTTGGCACAAGATTGAGATTTCTTGATGAGTTTCGTGAGGTCAGACTTGATGATGTTCCACCCATGTTGGTAAAATCTGGCCGTAAACCCATCAGGTCCAGGGGCTTTATCCGGATGCAATTGATCCAGGGCCTCTTTAATTTCGTGTTGGTCTATTTCCCTGACTAATTTTCTATTAACCTCTTCTTGTATCTCTGCCTGGATCAAATTCAATGGATAGGAGGCTGGATCGCTTGGTTCTATATGAGGCTCTGTATAGAGTGCTTCAAAAGTTTGCACCGCTGCCTCCTTAATGCCTTCAAAATCCATTATAATCTGTCCCTGGGTGCGGATTTCTGTCACCGTTTTGAACTGCTTCCTGGCCTCCGCTTTCTTGTGAAAGTAGGCGGTGTTCTTGTCCCCTGCTTCGAGCCAGAGACATCTCAATTTCTGCTGCCAATGTTTCTCTTCTTCTCTGCAGGCTTGGTGCCAGCCTTTTTGCAGCCTTGCCTCTTGCTGCAGAGATTCTTCTGAGGGTTCCACCTTTTCAATTTCCAGCTGATAAGCCTCTAAGCGCTGCTGTGCTTCTAGGCGTTTGGAGATGGGATTTGGTAAAGTTTTGGCCCATTCTTTTAATGCTCTTTTTAACTTCCGAATTTTTTCTTCCTAGACGTAAAAAGGGGAGCCTGAAACTGATTCGTTCCATATTCTGGCGACCAGGGCTGAGTAGCTTTCTTCTTGGATCCATCTTGGGTTGAAGCGAAAGGGGATTGGCCCCAGGTTATATTCAGAAGTCAGACTTAAAGAGATTGGATTATGATCTGACACGCTGTGAGGGAGAATAACAGAGTCTATATTTAGCCCTAAGACTAGGAAGGAACTTTGGACAAGGAATCTATCCAGCCTTGCTGCGATATGCCCTGGCCCCACCCTCTTGTTTGACCAGGTGAACTTTCCTCTTGCTGGATTTATATCCTCTAGCTCCCAGATAGACATAATGTCTTCTACCCATTCCCTTGCTTGATCCCTAACTCTTGAGCCTCCCTTTTTCTCAGTTGCCGAGAGGGTGAGATTCAGGTCGCCCCCAAGGATGATATTATCCAATGCGTTGTCTTGCATGAAGTCTCTTAAGGTTTCCCAGCAAGAGCATTTTTCTTCTGGCAATACAGGAACATAGAGATTAAAAAGACTTACTTGTCTCCCGGTGTCCAAATGGACCAGGCTGGTGTAGATCCAGTGTTTGCGACTTTCATATTTGCGTAGGTCATATTTTTTGGAGTTCCGTATCGTGCCAAGGCCGCCTAATGCCCCTCTGGCACTTTCTGCAATACCACTACTGACATTCCATCTTACTTTGACTTTCTGGAGAAAATCTTGTTCCTCCATCTTGGTTTCTTGGATTAGCAGGATCTCGGCTTTAGCGGTTTTGATAATGTCTTTTAGCGCTTCTTCCTTAGATGTGCTCCCGAAACCTCTGCAATTCCAAGACACCAATTTCATTGATTACCTGATGGGGATTGTTGGCCTTCTTGGAAGGCCTTGGATTTCTTCCTGGTCTGTCTGATGTTTATTATCTGCTTGAGGGTTGGCTGTGACCCATTCAATACGTCCTTGTATGTCTCTTTTTCCCGCTCTGCTATTTTAGATTTCCTTCCTCTTCTTTGCTTTTTTGGGGTGAGCTTTATGTTGCTGTATTCCTCACTGCTGCTTTCTGAGTGGATCTTTCCCTCCTCCCTTGCATGCACTTCCCCTGGCTCTCTAGGATCTTGTGCTTGGCCTTCCCCTTTTCCCTGCGCCGGGCTTTCCACTAGGTCCGAGGTTGGGCGCTGTGGCTCGGGATCCTCTGGATGACTTGGATCTGTAACCCCTGCTGTAGTTTCATTTATTTTTCCAGCTTCTAATCCCTTATTGCTGTCCCGTTCTTCCTGGTTGGGACCCAAATTTGCCTGAGGTGCCCGATCCGAGTTTCCTGGTCTTGGGCCCTTTGCTCTTGAGTTGGTTTTTGTCTTACCTACCTGTTTCCATCCTTCACTTGCGTCTTTTTCCATGCTCAGGTCTTTGGGACAATTTCTCTGAAAATGCCCATATTCATGGAAACCCTGGCACTTAAATGGCAGTTGTTCATAGTCTAGTTTTTGAAAGTGTTGCCATTCCCCTACTTTTAGCTTGATCGCCTCTGGGAGCCCTACTTTCAGGTTCACCTCTACACAGATACGAGGACACGAATACTGATCTTTTGGATCCGCCTTATCAATGTAATTCCAAAGACCGTTGCCGATTGCCTGAAGCGAGGAGTTGTTCCAGCAATGGATTGGGAGGTTTGGGAGCCTCACCCAGACTGGGACTTCCTTGGGGACCTCCAACTACGGATCGAAACTTGGGTGCCATCAATTCAGGTAGAGGCCTTGGGGGCCCATGAAATACGGTTCGTTCCTAAAGATCAAGTCCCGATCAGCTTCTGAGATGAATTCAAAAATGTAATAACCTCTGCCTACTGCATAGCAAGTAACACTGTTCTGGATTAAAGGTCTCCAGTTCCTTTGTATCCAATTGTCTGTGGTTTTGGTGGAAGGCCAGAGCCACATGAACTGACCCACCATCCCTCGCTCAGCTAACGAGACCGCAACTCTCATTGGCTGATCCGGAGGCAGAACGATTTCGGGGACCGTTTTCAAACGTTTTACGAAGCTTGGAAGCGCAACGACTGTGGATTTCTTGCCCTGTATGGTCAGAAGTTTACGAAATGCATTGGTGTGAGGGGGAGGAACGCGAGGTTCCCTGCCCTTAGGGGAGGCCATTGAACGAACTCTAAAGCGGCTAGGTCAAAAATCTCAGCGCCCGCCCGACCGCTCTCCAGCTTTGGATATTCTGTGCTTGACCTGTGTCGGTTCTTTATTACTTGCAAGCATGATATAATTGTAAAACAATTACTCTATCCAAACACACACATGCAAAATCACCATGCATGTTAAGACAAAGAAACTAAACACATCCAGAAATCCCCAGAGTATCAGATCCAAGAGCTTAAACACCAATTTCAGTAGATCATATCTAGATCCACCAGATTAGGGATATTTCAGTACCTTGGTTTCACTCTAAAACCCAACAATTATGGTAAAGCTCATTAGGGATGGATTTTAACAAGGATAAACAAATCACGTTTCTTTTTGGTGCAATAGATGACTCGCTAGTGGGGGGTAGGTTAGTTCTTGTAAAATTTGTATTAGAGGCAATTATAGTCTTCTAGCACACTCTAGCCCACATCCTGAGGGCGTTTTTGGAAAGGAACAGGAAATGATCTTTCAACTTTTTATGGAAAGGAAGCAATGAGTATAAGGGGTCTCACCTTTCCATATGGAAGTTGATAGCTACGCTTAAATCTCAGGGGGGCTGGGGGCTCAAAGATATTCACTTGTCTGGTCCATATTTAGCTGCAAAGTCCTTGTGGAATTTACTTACAAAAGTTAGTCTTTGGAGAAGGATCATCATACATAAATACATTGCACCAAATTCCCCCTTGGAATGGGTAAGAATGGGGAGGAAAAGTATCCAAAATGTGTCAAATCAATGTAAATCCATGACATTAACCTTCCTTGTGATTGATAAGTACTTGGCAATGGGGTGCAGGTGAGGTTAGGGACTAATGTAATCATGGGATGTGGCCAAGAGGTCTTTCTTATTGAAAATCTAGTATTAACTTTGCAAGAGTCAGGGAGGTACACACTAAATATGGTCAACAATCCAACTGAAACTACCCTATGGTCCGAAGGCCGGTTGTCAACTTTGGAATTAGAGATGAATTATGAGATGAGTCAAGAATGGGAGTCCTTTTTGACCGAACTAATAAGATCCCATATAAGGTTTAGTGGGGATGTCGATGATTTAGTATGGGAAATGAAAAAGACTGGGGGTGATTACACTGTGAACCTCGATTATCTATCTCTACAATCCCTTAGCTCTGCTGAGATCAGCTAAAGTAGTCAAAATAGTGAAAGGTTAAAGCTCCACCTAAGAGTATAGTGTTAATGTGGTTGATTTTGAATAATAGAGTATTGAATTGGGAAATGCTTCAAAAGAGAAACAAGATTGGCCCTGGAAGGTGTTCAATGTGTAAAGCAAATGAGGAGACTACCACTCATCTTTTCTTGTCTTTTCCGTTCTCTATGCAGTTTTGGAAGGATTTGGAGACTTCGTTAGATTTTCAGGATTTGTGGCATAAAGAAACTATGGATATGAATTTCTAAGAGTGGTTTATAAGAAGAGAGTTGAAGCCTTTTAGGGAAATTACCTTCTTAGTAACTTGGGGAATATGGTCCGCCCACAACTCTAGTTTATTTGAAGATAAACCAATCCCATGTTTTGAAATATTTTCCCAAGTATTGGCTATGTTATCAGTTTACAAACCTAATGTGAGTATAAAGGAGTGAAGGGTTGTGGGAGCACTTTAAGTGGATAGGTCTAATGCTTGGAGTTTCTTTGAAGGGGCCTATCAAGGGTCGGGGCATACATGTAGGTTTGGTTTTGTTTTGTTTCTATCATATTCTCATTTCTTCACTGCAAAGGCTAATCTGGGAAAAGGAACAAATAATGTTGGGGAATTCAAGGTTTTACTTTTCCTTATGAAATATACACTTAACAAAGGGATTGCTAGGATTCATATTTTTGGGGATTCAACTCTCACTATAAATTGGATGCAAGATCAACTTCAGGTCTATAGGACTAGTTTATCCCCATTGGCTAAGCATTTGAAGGAGATTTCAAGGCAGTTTTAGGAGGTATCTTTCAAGCATGTCTACAAGGAGCTCAATGTTTAGGTTGATACCTTTTCCAAAGATGGTTTATAGTTGATGGAAAATCAGATCATTGAAGATGAATATTAGAAGGGGATTTTAGTTTCCTCTAGGTCCACTAATGTTTTTGAGCTTTAATTTTTTCTGTGGTCGGGTTTCAATGTAATTTTTTGACAGGCTTTGATTTGGTTACTTGATAGGCATTGTGATGAAATATAATGTAAATCCTTTGGACATGTCAATTTTATGATTATCTTTTCGATGAATAGTGGGTAAAACTATAGGCAATTCAATGATATGTACAAACAATAGCACAAACTTTGACAACTAAGCATCATGCACCATGTGGAATGTATTTTTTATTCTATTTGAATGAAAAATATGTTTTCTCCTTGAAAAAAAAAAGGATTACTTACATAGTATGTTCATGTTATTTGAAAATTAGAGTAAGTTAATAAGTGGACGTACTCAAGTATATTCGGGGGGAATAATATTCAAATTTAATAGGAATTTTGTGATAAGTTATAATTCCATTTGATTTATGGGAACTTTTATTGTGAAACCTTGCCCTCAAGGGTTTTGGCCTATTTTAAGACAATCCATATAATTGAAATTTAAAAAAATGAGTGAATTAAGGTGGAATTTTACTTAGATGGAGAACAAAATTGAATTGACAAAAAAGATTGAGTTTGTCCACTTATCAACTCACTCTTTTTGAAATTCATTTTTTACCTTGTTGGTGTTTGAATAAGATAATATATTCATATTTAATGAAACTTCATGTGTTTATAACTCTCATTCCATATATTCTAAATATATTATCATCTCAATTATTACAAATGTGTGTGTGTGTGTGTGTGTGTGTGTGTTGCAGGCAACCTACACACTTAAAAAAATTTATTTTTATTATGTTAAGGCCTTAATGTTGCATTAACTCTTAAGATGATAATTTTTGGGTTATAAAAAAATCAAATTAATATGAACATATGCATTATATTTTGCGAAAAGAAAAACACTACTCTTGGACAACTCAATTTTTACATAATTATACAAAACTTCCATATATTTTTATTTATGGTCCTGCAGCATGACCTAAAACAACTTTTGCTTGGATAAGAGCTTGTCTTCCTCAAACGTAAGGAAATAGGTTAATGGCCCAAGACCCAAAGGCATCTAGCATGATTGAAAACCTCCCCCCTTACGGACCACCGACGGGTTATTCTAGGTGGTTTGGTTTTCCTTGAATAACAGTGATGAGTCAAACCACATTCGTGAATAGAAACCGGTAATGGATATCCCAACCGATGCTTGACATATTGAGTTATGATAGATTTTTCCACTTAAGTAAAAAAAAATTTAATTTGATTTCATATATTTCATCTTCTTACACCATTTTCAAATTTGTCATATATCTCTAAATCAAGGGATTTCTCCTTTTTATGTATACATCACCAGTAATATGTCATAAAATATCATCATGAAATCCTTTTGTCAAAAGTTAAAAATATATATGTGTCTTCCATCTCCAATATTATAACTATATTGTTTAATAAATATATACAACCAAAGACAATTAAATTTGAAAATCCTACATGGTAAGTATTATTTCTTTTGTTTATTGTTATTTTAAAATCTCAATGTTGTTGCTTTAAAAGTTCAATAAGGTTGTTTTTATTGATGTAACATATGGGTATATAAATTACACAACATTTAATAGCATCGAGCCTAATGTTAACTTCATTTTTTTTTGTGTGACTGATGGAATCAACAACTAGTCGGGCACATACTCATGTGACACGTGATTGTGTTATCCGATTGTTACCACTATAACCTCCAAGTATGGCCATGATGCCTCATACATGACACACAAAGTAAGTCGGGGTTTCAAACCGGTGACTTCACATAACATAGTGCCTTAACATTACACTCCATCACCGACTACGCTACACCCCAGGGGCAATGTTAACTTCAAATTAGTTGCACCGTTGATCTTTAAATATTTCAATTTTTTAATGTTTAAAATTTAATATCTACTCCCACAAACAAGAGGGTCTCATACACCAATTTGATGTCTAGCTTGGTTTTGCCCTTAAATTAGATTATTATTATTATTTAAATTTTTATTTCAATTCATATATATATATATATATATATATATAGATTGACACAATTCTCACATAATTAAAATTATCTAGACATTGGTTTTCAATGCATACATAAGGTTGTTTAAATATTTTTAACAATATCTATATTTTTTTTAATAAAGTTATTATTTTATGACAAGTGATTTCTCATGTATGCTTATATAATTTTCAAGCAAAACTTGGCTCAAGAATAAAATAAAAAACTTCAAAGTTTAAACATTAAATAAACCTCTCAAAATGTTTCTTACATAAATGGGAATAACAACCTCATCTTATATTTATAAGGCTCTTTATGCAAAATTTTGGTGGGTTATTTAAAAAGCATATTTATATTTCATACTTTCAAGTTGTGTTGTAGATCATTACAAAAAAAAATGTCATTAGCATTGTCTTTAGCATTTTTTTTCCAAAGAAAAAAACTTTATATTCATAAGAGGTGAATATACATATTGCTTGTCTTCTGAAAGTAGAGAGATAATATGATGCACATATGCACATTTCTACTTCTTCTTTACAAAAAGGTTTAAACAATTGATTCTTGTTCAAAAATAAACTTTAACTGTTGTTACATCTTTTGGTTTCAAACAAAAAGCCAAAAAATAAATATTCATGAACCTCCATATGAAATCTATCACATATTATCTCACTATTCATCGTGCCAATCGAGCCATTTCTAGAATTAGGACTTTGTAGATTATGTCTCTTCATTGTATGTAAACTCATAGAAGCCTAGAGCTCCCACTGGAAGAGACATAGCTTCTTTGGAAAGTGCATTATCTTTGTCATTAATCTCACGATAGATATGGAAGAATGAAATCCAATCAAAGGATGGAAGGGTACTTGTGATATCTCTAAGCAAAGGCTCAAGCCTTACGTCTGTCACTGATACCCTTTTATTTTCCCAATCGATCACCAACTTGGAATTCCCCAGAATCTGCAACTTCTTAACTCCTTTTTTTGAAGCCGCCTCAAGTAAAGTTCACAAACCAATAAACTTTGCCTTTTTATTTGTACCCCTCCTTGGAGCATAATGAACATGCATATAGTGATTTTTCTTCAGATATAGAAAATATTCAGCCCCACAAATTGGAGGATGTCCTTGGCAAGCCTCGTCAAAGAACCACCAAGGAATCTCGAAGTCCAGTTCTAGCATGGAAGGCAACCTTGGGTCTTTTATTTTCAGTTTTTTCATAAATTCCTTGGACAAATTCAAAATGATACCTGCAGTTACCTCCAGAGGGATATCTTTGTTCCTAAAAATAATTGAATTCCACGCCCACCAGAGGCTAGAAACCAAAAAACTGGGCATTCCTTTGAAATGCCGAACCACCTTATCTGACAACCAATCCTTTAAACAATCCTCCAAACTGGGTTTATTCCATGAAGTTGACGGCTTGAGCTCCTGTTGAATGATCTCGATAACCTGTGCTACATACACACATTCAATAAATATGTGAGTGGCAGTATCCTCATGTTTTTTTCAAGGGACGTCTATTTGGGCCCACCCAACCTCTTTTGAGCCCCACTTCCCTGGTTAAAATTTTATTATTCAGGGCCAACCATAACGTAATCCTATTTTTCATAGGGGAATCCAATTTTCATAGGGGACTCCACCACCATTTTTATCTCCTGAAAATTGCAAATCCATGCAGGCCTTGTAACCGAGTTTGGTCGTGAACTTGTCGCTTTTAGTATTCTTTGACCAACATATCTTGTCTGGATCACCCTCTTGTAAAATAATGTGGTTGGAGACCAAATTCCCAACAAACTTATCCAATTCTTTCTCATCTTCTTCCTCCAAGCTTAGAGAAGGTGCAAATCGCCAACCAATCATGACACGGGCCTAGGGTTCCTGAGTCTAAGCACCTGCTAGAGTGTAAATGTTTTAATATTGGAGGACTTGAAGGAGAGGGGCCGATAGGAGAAAATCATTGTCGGCTCCCGACAAGGGTTCTTCACCTATGGGGACCAATATTCCATCACCTGTTTTCCACACAGTCCAATGACCCAACAACAAAAATTATGAAACCAAGGCCTTCCACACTATAGACCCCTTAGAATATTTTTGAGGCAATCTAAACCAATCCTCTACTCACATACCGTCTAGGTATTTTGATTTGAAAATTTTTCCCCACAAGGAGGTGCTCTAAATGAACTTGCATAAGAGGCGAGGGCCTGCACAAAGTTCAAAATATTTTTAAGGCCCCATCCCCCAAGTTCTTTTTGTAAAGCCACCTTAGTCCATTTTACCAACGGGATAGACAAATTCCACCTTGAGCTAGACCAAAGGAATTGAAAGCTTGTTTTTCTAATTTTAGAAAGGATACCTTTTGGAATTGTTGATATAGATGTCAAGTACGCCATAATACTTTTGATGATTGACTTCAACAACACCAACCTACCTCCTCTTGACAAGAGTCGATTTACCCATACAAAAACGCATTGCTCCACATTTTTAATGAGCTAAAACCAATTCATGAACCTATAGTTGTAAGGTTTTAGAAAGAAACCCAAATTTTTAAATTCGACTTCCAGATCTTTTACCTGATAGGGAAGGATAGTCCTGAGAACCATATTGACTGGATCCGGTATTGAATTAAAAGAAAGGTAGGATTTGTCTAGATTTACAACCATACCAATTGCTTTGCAATAGAGATCAAGAGCATTTTTTAAAGCTAATAGATCCCTAAGCAAAGCACAGAGCATCAACTACGAAGAGGAGGTGAGATGGGAATTATTTTTCTTAAAATTTAATGCCTCTAAATGACCCCTCTATTCTAGCTTTCGTCATAATTTTGTTGAGGGATTTTGTTATAATAAGAAAGAGAAAAGGCGATATCGGACAACCTTGTCTCAACCCACGCAAAGCTTTAAAGAGCTTGGAAGGGGCCCCATTGATAAGCACCACAAACGAGACTAACTGGATGCACCTCATAATCGAATTAACACATGGAAGGGCCAACCCTAGTTGAAGAAGGACAAGGTGTAGTAAAGTCCAAATTACGTGGTCATAAGCTTTGGACAAGTCCAACTTAAGGATGACCGCTTGTTGATTCAATTTCTTTACTAAATGAAGAGCCCCCTGGGCAACCATTGCTGCATCATGGATTTACCTATCCTGTAAAAACCCAAACTGCTCTTTTGATATAACATCACTAAGAATTGGTTTTAACCATCTTGCAACAACTTTCACCACTATGTTGTAGATGAAATTGCAGCAAGAGATAGGTCGGAAGTCCCCAAACCAAACACCATCTTATTTATTAGGAATCAACGAGATGAAGGTAGAGTTAAAGGAGCTCAAGGATTTTCCACATTTTTGAGATTCTTTGACTAATTTTAACAAATCATCCTTAATTAACTCGTAAAATCCCATGTAGAATTCTATATAAATTCCATTTGGCCCTGAACTCTTTCCTTTCTTCATAGAGGATAGGGTTTCCAACACTTCTACCTCATAGGCCACCTCTACTAGCGACTAATTCATTTATTCTGTGATGATCGGTTAGAATTTGGAGATGACCTGAAGGATTTCCTGGATGGGACAACCTCGAGGCTCCTTAAATAAAGAGTGAAATAATTTGGCTCCCTCCTCTGTCTTCTCCTTAAAAGGGCTACCAAAGAGCCATCGTCAAATTGGATTTCCAAAATAGTGTTTATATTTTTCTGAAAGTTGGAGTATTGATGGAAGAATTTTCAATTGTTATCGCTTGCTTTCAACCATAGAGCTCTGCTCTTTAGTCTCCATGTGTTTTATTCCTTATCCAAAAGATCATGATGCACAACTTCAGCTTCGATTAATTGCTGTAATTGTGATGCAGTTAGAGAGCCCCTATACATTTCACCATAGAGCCTAGATATAGTCTCCTCAACTTCTCTTAATTTTAGCTTGGATCTCTCCGAGTAGGATTTGAGTCATTGCTTGGTTATCTTCTTGATCCAGGACAATTTGGTCGCAAATTGAGACATAAAGGATGATTGGAAGAGGAGGATAGGTGAACCTAATTTTCAGTGACCAATGTTCGATAATCACCCTCCTCCATCCAAACATGATTGAATTTGAGTGGCATCAGAGGCATTCCCCCTCAAGGACATCATGAGAAGAATGGGTCTATGTTCCGACAAACCACCTTCATACACACTTAACTTCCAGATTAAAGAGCCACCCAACAAAGCCTCTAAACTAAAACCTATCAAGCCTTTTGGTCACTGCCTCATCATTGGTACAAAAGTTCCTCCACGTGGGTACCAATTTGATGGGTTCCAAATCGACTCTTTTGGGTGATTTTGTGATAAGGCTTCTTTTGTATGCAGATGATCTTATTCTGATTGCTAAATCCGCTCTTGGGTTGAAAGAACACTTAATTTCCGTTGAGCGCTTTTGCAGTACAGTGGGAATGCAAGTCAATACTAGCAAGACGAAAGTGGTGATTTTTTCTAGCAAAAGAAAACATAAGCAACATAATTTCTACTTTGAACGCAACACTCTTGAAGAAGTGGTAGATTACAAATACCTCAGAATTGACTTCAACAAAAATCTAAGTTGGAAGGCTGCAGAAAGAAAATAACTTTGGAAGGTTGGAAAGCGTTCTATGCTTTTCAAAATAGATGCAGAGAAGCATAGCTATGGGATTGGAAGACTATGCAAACTCTCTTTGGGATTTTAGTGATCCCGGTGGTTCTATATGGTTGTGAAGTGTGGGACAACAACACATCTGACTTACAATGGAAACAAATTGAGAAGATTCAAAAACGCTTGATCACAAACAAGTTTAAAATTAAAAGTTCAGTCCCTTATGATATCATGCTGAGTGAAATGGGGGCTGCTCCTATTGAAGCAATTGCTATGGTGCATCTCATAAGATATCTAAAAACAATTGAGCAAATGGATGACAGCCGGTGGCCTAAGGTTGTCTTCAATGACATATTGTGCAAAAGGAAGAAGACGTGGATGAGACAAAATATTAAATGGCTTAGTAAATGGGATATCTACTTGAACAAGTGCCCTACTAACAGTAAAGAGATAAAGGCTTTTGTTATTGATAAGTTCCACAAGAGAATTTGGGATAAAGGGCTTGGGAGAAAGAAAGAGTACTATATTGAAGAGTTTAACCCCACATACAATCATCATCAAAAAGCGTACATCGAGGTCGATATATCTCGGAGAGACAAAATGCTTATTGCTCAATTAAGAACCAATTCCCATCAACTCCTTTGTGAAACTGGGCGCTGGAAAAGACCAAAAGAAGCTTGGGAAGAAAGGGTGTGTGTGTTCTGCACCTCTGGAAAAGTGGAAACAAAAAAACATTTCATTTTAGACTGTGAAGCTTTCAAAGACAACAAAGACAACTATATAAAAATCTTGACAACTAGCTTTTGGAATGACTTATTCAATGAGGGGACAATGGAGAAATTAAGGGAGATCATCATCAAGTTGAACATGAAAAGGGATGAATTGCTGAAATTGTATGAGATGGTTTGTCCTATAGGCTATTGTTAGCCTCCTGGACGTTAAAATTACTTATTCTTCTTTTTCTAAGTGATACTTTTTGAAAAAAGAGGCAAAAAACCACCCTGTTAGTCCAGACGGGGGTTTTCCCACACTTCCCTGAAGGAAAGTGTAAGATTCAAGTCCCCTCCTATTACCATATACCGATCACTGAGAACTCTTGAATCAGTAGGATTTTCCCAGAAACGGATTCTCTCGGAATAAGGACCGTAAACATTTGCCACATTGAGGCATAACCCCACATCCTTGACAGTAAAATCCACGGTAGTTAAGGGGGCTCAGACCGTAATATACCTGCTCTTCTTTCGACTGCTCCATTTCCACGTGGATCCCTCTGTTATACCCCACCGGGACAACATCGCTGAAGGATATTCTGACTTTTCAGAAATGATTTTGCCGGTTTTTGATGTGAAAAAATAAGGTATGGGGGAGGGATACAGAGCCTTAGGCTTGTGACCTAGGCACCTGCAACCATGCAACCAAACACCAAAACCTCCGAAAAAAAATTGCAGACCAAAAACCATAAAAAATTTCAGCATTGTCTTTAACATTAGTTGTTAGTGTTTCTAATTTCCAAATATTTATAAATCCTCGTTAGTAAAGTTAGATGCTAAATGGAATTTCATTTCGTGTTGAAAATAACGTCTTTTTTCATTAAATTTGGCTTCACTTTCCTTGCATTGATTTTAAAGTAGAAATTCGACTCCCTCCGCCCAACGATATGACTGATAAAGTCTACGGAGGTATACATACCCTACAACCATGCAACCAAACACCAAAACCTCCGAAAAAAAATTGCAGACCAAAAACCATAAAAAATTTCAGCATTGTCTTTAACATTAGTTGTTAGTGTTTCTAATTTCCAAATATTTCTAAATCCTCGTTAGTAAAGTTAGATGCTAAATGGAATTTCATTTCGTGTTGAAAATAACGTCTTTTTTCATTAAATTTGGCTTCACTTTCCCTGCATTGATTTTAAAGTAGAAATTAGACTCCCTCCGCCCAACGATATGACTGATAAAGTCTACAGAGGTATACATACCCTACC
>JASDQU010100038.1:155247-176200 GCA_032191745.1 Picea mariana | reverse complement strand
TAAATCCTCGTTAGTAAAGTTAGATGCTAAATGGAATTTCATTTCGTGTTGAAAATAACGTCTTTTTTCATTAAATTTGGCTTCACTTTCCCTGCATTGATTTTAAAGTAGAAATTAGACTCCCTCCGCCCAACGATATGACTGATAAAGTCTACAGAGGTATACATACCCTACCCCCCTCTAGATTTGAACTTGTGACCTCTTAAGAGGAAGCACATGTTCTTAACCATTAAGCCCACTCAGATACATATTATATTTGTTTTAATTTTTTATAAATACTATTTTAAAAATTAATATTTTATATCAAATTATGATTATTATATATATATATATATATATATATATATATATATATATATAGACTGTACAACTCGTGGTTCTCGTAAATTCATGTAATTCTATAACCTAACCCTTTATAATTAAAAATATAACAATTAATTAAATTTAAATATGTATATATAATTACATCTCCTAAAATGTACTAACAACTACTAATAATATAATAAATCAAATCTTAAATGTAATATCTAGTAACGTATTAACAACTACTAATAATATGTTAAATCAAATCTTAAATCTAATATGTAGTAATATACTAACAACAACTAATAATGTAATAATAAATCAAATTTTAAATATAATGTCTAATAATAATAAGTATTATAATAGATTACATAAAAATAAAATATATTTAATATGTTGTAATGGTTACAAACCATTACAATCATTTACAACTTCATAACTTACTAAAACTAATTTGGATATAATATATAAGTAGGGATATTTTAGTTTAGAATTATTCATCACTTATATTCAACGTATTCATTTCTAGTTAGTCTTTCATGTACATAACACATGTTATCAACATAATCATAATGTCTAAATGCTAAAATACCTCATAGGCCTTCATCTAAAGCTTTTAAATGAACGTAACAAAACAAATGTATGAGAGGCACAAGGGTTTTCTTAATTGGTAGATGTGTTAATATTAAAATTCAGGGAAGTTTTGGATAAAATCCTATTGAATTATTTGGATAATGTAATAGTAAATCAAATTTTAAATATAATGTCTAATAATAATAAGTATTATAATAGATTACATAAAAATAAAATATATTTAATATGTTGTAATGGTTACAAACCATTACAATCATTTACAACTTCATAACTTACTAAAACTAATTTGGATATAATATATAAGTAGGGATATTTTAGTTTAGAATTATTCATCACTTATATTCAACGTATTCATTTCTAGTTAGTCTTTCATGTACATAACACATGTTATCAACATAATCATAATGTCTAAATGCTAAAATACCTCATAGGCCTTCATCTAAAGCTTTTAAATGAACGTAACAAAACAAATGTATGAGAGGCACAAGGGTTTTCTTAATTGGTAGATGTGTTAATATTAAAATTCAGGGAAGTTTTGGATAAAATCCTATTGAATTATTTGGAATTACTAATTGGTATTTTTATTAGTGAATTTTTTTTGGTCAATAAATTGAATTAGTAATTTTATTTAGTGAAAGTGAAGAAATATATACATCTATCACTGGATTGTTGGTTTTCCACTAGGGAACTAGATTAACAATAGTGTAGCAAACTATCTGTTCATATTGTTTGTGCTAAGTTATGAAATAAGATCAATATTCTACATCTAGAAAAGGAGTTTGAATATCTAGCTATCACGGTACTTTGATTCCACATAGTAAAGTAAAAGCAGTCTAAAGAGTTCAAAAAAATTATCATTCCAACGATTAGTTGGGGGAGAGGCCCCCTACCCTCTCATGGTGGTCCTGATTCGGATGTTAACTTTCTAATCCCGACACCTAGGTAAATTGTTTACTAGTGATTTCCTTGTTGTAAATCAAATTAGCAGCTCACAAAGCAAAATACACTTGCTGGAACAATTAACTGAAATAAATAGCGGAAGCAATACTGGAAACCAAATCTCATACACAATACACTAAGATATTTTCCCCTCAAGTTAGCTTATCATTAGAATAATATCAAAGCTTACAAGGGCTCCCTTACTAGGAAAATGGCCCACGGAGAAATACAGAAAACTATAGGCAACACCTGCAAACCCTAGCAACTCCTCCTTGGTTGTATGGTCCTGTACAATCACTTTTTCAGACTTGTACACGCCTTTCTGCACTATAGCCCACACATGTATGTGCTTTCCTGCACTATAGCCCGTGTACATATGCACCATGACTAACCTATATAATGCATACAACTATGTTCCAACTATTGTGGCTCTGATCTACTAGATCTTCTTGTGGATACCCTTGCTCTCTCTTCCCTTTGACCTATACTAATATCTAGATGAAAGTCCTCCACCTATCCAAGATCTCCTTAAATCACAGTCCTTCATGATTCAATCTTGAGTAAAATTCCCCTTTTCTCCAAAAAGTTTCTTTCTCCTTCACCCTAGCCTTGCTTTAATAATATTGAGTTATGACCTAACCCTAATCTCCAAAGTGATTAATGGTTGAGATTAGATCTCACCTGTCTTGAGATCAATGGCTAAAATTTAATTCATTAATGCTAATAACTTTAGAATTTCATTAAATTAAACTCAATTAATTAATAAAATCACTTTACTTTAAT
The DNA here is from genome assembly GCA_032191745.1 of Picea mariana. Taxonomy (NCBI): domain Eukaryota; kingdom Viridiplantae; phylum Streptophyta; class Pinopsida; order Pinales; family Pinaceae; genus Picea; species Picea mariana. The sequence goes on along the minus strand of JASDQU010100038.1, from coordinate 173,581 downwards.
AATTCCTTTAATTAAAGTAAATTACTAAGGTAGAAGGCTTTGGACGACTTCCACACATCTCGACACTTAAACATGTGCGGAATTACCTATCTGATGCTGCAAACATCAACACCAGAGGCCTGGGGGAGTTGGCCTTTTGGTCTTCCTCATGACATTCCTAGTTCCCAATGGGAGCCTGAATGTCTTTGAGTTGTTGATGAACCTTCGTGAGCTGCTCTAGGATTTCTTCCTTTCCCTCTTCATTGTCCAATAGAATCTTACCTGGGAAGATTTTGATATGTGAGTATAAGTTGATGGTTTTCAAAAATTTGGTATCTTTGGTGCATGAGCTTCCCATTTCAAGAACCCAGTTTCCAACCTCTACATTGATCTCCCAATCATGCACTTTCTGTGCTCATGGTGGACCTTAGCTTCCACATAGGTGAGTGCAATCTGGATACGTGGTGGGATTTGTTGTCAAAATTCATTGGATGATGCTTGAGTTGAGAGCATCATTCGAGGGTTAGCAGGTTCAAGATTTACATTGCTAGAGGGCGATGGGTTGAGATGAGCTCTATGCCCCCGATGATATCCCCTCAAATATATTTGGGAAGGAGGAATCTTTGCAGGTGGAACAATGTATACAAGAGTAAGATGCACCAAAGGATTCTACCTTTGCCAGGATATCACCAAATTATTCAACACTGAATCGCTTGGAGGATTGTCCCCCTTGACACTTAAAAAATGACCAAAAATCACTACCTCATTCCTACTTGAAACCAAAATCCCTACGAGATGGACAATGCAATCCCTGATGTATTGTCGCACCATGCTTGATCCAGAATCGGATCCAGAAGCCTGACAGGGTTTAAAAAAGCTCAAAAATGAAAGTGCTTGGAATGCGACGAAATCAGCGCCATTGCGTCCGTCTCGTTTTCCTAATTCCGGTGATATATTTACTTCGTCAAACGGACGTTGTATGCGAAAGTTATCGCATTTGGAAGTTTTGCATAAGCAGGAAAAAAGTCAACTAGTCAAAAAACACGTGGCACATTCTGGAGCTGACACATGGCAGGTTGCATAGGTGACAAGTGGCAAAGTTCTGTGGGGACACTTGACATTTGATTGGTTTCTACATGGACCAATCCCATAACAACATGTGGCATGTTAAGATTGGTAAAATATGGCAAGTTAATAAATTTCAAGGATGAATTATATATTATAAAATATGGTTATTTAAAAAAAAACTATATATATTGTGGTCATTAAAGTGGATAAGCCACGAATATTTTATAAAATGGTCAAAGTACCCATTTAAAAAGGGATATGATATGCCACGTTGTGGTATTATGGTTATAAAACCATATGTAATATGGTTTGGATATGCCATATTAAAAACACTTTATGCATATATTATGCCACGGTTTTGTTGTTACTTATGACCAGCAGGAAAAAGGGCGCGGGGGCCTTATCCATAGCCACCAGCGCACGCCTTGTTAGCACCTTCCATAAAACATTTCACAGGTTGGAACCATAGGTTAGGCACATTTCAAGGTGCGATCTTATGATATGTTTCCATGTGACCTTATTTTGAGGGCCAGCGCATAGGCGTGTGGCCACATGGAGCATCTTAATATGACCAGAGGGCCAGCCAAAAGGGGGCTGCGCCCTACATTATTGCAAAGTGGGTTATTTCCTATGGTTTTTTGGATTTTTAATTGATTTTTGCCTGATATTAATGGATTTTCTCCATTTTTGGGAGATATTGGGCATTTTTGGAGCCCAAATTTTGGGAGGAAGTTGGAGATGAACAACCAACTTCAAATCTATATAAACCAGGCCTGTTTGAGGCCATGAGGAGGCAGTCAGAGCAGAGTTATGCTGAAGAGAAGCCAAGCCAAAGCCATTTTTATGTAGGGAAGATATTGAGGAGCAGACGCTGTCGGGCCATTTCTGGGAGCTCCGGACGTCCGTTTTGTGCGCCGTTTTCTTTGCATGGTTCTTGAAATCTGGAGGAACATGAAAAGATCAGTCTTGTAGCCATTTGGAATTGTAGCGATGTATTTTTGAGCTTTTGAACAGAAATAAAGAAGCCTCCCCCTCAGAGACAAAGGCTCGGAGACGTAGGCAAAGTTGTGCCGAACTCCGTTATCAATCTGCGTGTTATGGTTTGTTGTCTATTATTTCATTTCAGATCTGCATATATGTATATTCCTGTCATAATTCCTCTTATTTCCTCATTCTTTCACTATGTTTTCTCAAATGGTTAATTAACACATGCAAAATTAAAACTCAACCATAAGTCATTAAAAGATCCTACGGATCAATGCTATGATGTTCCATCATAGTAGAGTAATGGGGACTTATGTCACTTGAATATCTATCAATTCCATGGTAGCTAGGAATGAATTTCCAAGTACAAGCCAGCACCCATAATGGATCATCACATGAACTAAACATTGTTTGGAATAACCTTGTAAATGTTGTCTTCCAAGTGGGGAGTTTCTATGATGCTAGCGCTCCCTTCCCGAACGCTTCTTGAAGTGGCATATCTCTCATCATCATGTGTCTCTATCACCCAATTCAAGGTTGGCATGTCCTCCCTGACGAGGATGTGGCACTATTTAGCTAAAGTGTATGACTGAGTGGGACCCCATTTTTTGTCCAGGATTCCTTGTGTGCCTATGATTCCTTCATTTTCCAGGGTGTCGGAAAGTTTTTTGGTCGTTCCAAAAACATGCATTGGAATGAGAGCAGGGATGTATGGGAGGAGAGTTTTTGTATCTTCCGAGCTGCTCTTTGTTGGCCTCCCATTTTTCCATAATTAACTACCTCTTTTCCCCACTACTAGTTCACTTTTATAATTGAACCTAGCTATATTGTCCTAGAAATCCATGCTTCTAACCCTAAAACCTTGCAACAAGCATTTAGAGGTAATGGTTGCTTATATTATTTAATTTCCTAAGTTCTTGATAGATTTTAATGGGTTTTTAAACTAACTTTTACTAACGAAGAATTCCAGCTCAGTTCTTGCACCATTAGTGTAGTTTCATTACTCTAGTGCATTGGTTGACATATGTGCGCGTGCCCAGGTGGAAAATGGTCACATGGGTTTTGAAGATCTAGCTGCCAACATGGTGTGTGTCCTTTGGTTCATGCTCAGGATCTTTCAAGTGAGCATGAGGCTTCAGTCAAATAGGGGGTCAACGTCTTCTAGCGTCCAGGATGTTAGTGGGATCCTCCATGATAATGAAATTTGTATTCGTATGCATTTCATGTCATACAAATAACATATAGATCAAAACTAATTTGATTGATTCTCCACATTTTCTAAGTTTGTCCTTAAGGATTATGTGAAACGAAATATAATTGATCTTATTGTTACCTTCACTATTTTGTATGCTCTAGTTTACGAGAGTAAAGGGGGTGTCCTCATCTCTTTGCTTAGGGTTTCTTCTATATATGTAGATCTTTTTTTTAATGTAATGTTAATGATAATGTGCCTGTCAAGTGGCGTTGTAAGAACTCTCATGATTTGTTGATTCATCATTCTTCAAATGTGATTTATATATTGAGGCACATGTTGTAACTTGAATACTCTATTTTCAATATAAAATACCAGTTCCGATCAATGGTGTTATTCCGATCTCATTGTTGTAAGTCTATAAACTCGCTACCAGTTGGAAAGGGCCCACCAACTTGGGACATGTATCCAGTTTGTAATTCTATTAGTTTAGTTTATCCTTTTAATTCAATTATGTACTGTAGAAACTAGGGTATTATCTGTAGCTGTAGTGTTAAGTGTAGGGTTTTTATTTCTGACAAATAGTGTTTAATGAATAATAGACATGTAGTTTGTTTTAACTTTAGAAACAATGACATTACACTACTTCTCAGTGGATATATGCTTGAATCTTAGTTAGTTTTATTCTTTATTTGTGGTATTTATTTCTTTGTTAATGTAATTTAAAGAATTTTGGTTTGTTACAATTGTTGGAATTCTTGAAGAATTGATTCAATCACTGATAAAAATACAGGAACACCCTAAGGTGAAATAATGTATTTTGATCCCCTTTTGTGAGAAAAAATCTTCATAAAATGGTAATTGCTTTCATTAAAATCGTTACCACTTTGCTATGAGCAAATGAAATTTTTGAGTTGAATGATAGAATCTAGCATGAGTCACGTTTGCACATAGATAGGTCATCTTGATGCAAAAGTGCAGTGCCACCACATAGACTTGTTGTATTTAATAAATCAATTGTGAATGCAAGTGCGAAGACATATTGTTAATTGTGTGATATTCATGGATTTTACTCTTTGAATTAGTAAATTTAACATTAGATCAATAGTCTGTAAACAAGGATTCAATTAATCTTAAGATGGTTGATTCGAATGCTAGTTTGGGTAAAACCATATTTCCACATTCTAGTAGCTTAGTACATTTAATGGTGGACGGTAGCTAGAAATATCTTGTGCTCAAATCTAGCCCCATCCATGATAGCACAAACACTTAAAGCTAGTAAGTGAAAGACTGCATCTTGAACCGTGTAAGGATATTTGGACAGAGAATTAGTCATTGGATCTTGAATTTGAATTGTATATCAACATTTTGATTCCTTTTATGCACAGACAATCTAAACCTCCACTGACTGGCAATTAAGACGAGAATATATCGTAAACATGTTCATTCATAGATAAATAATTTGGACATGACATGGTGAGCCATTAAACTCTGCTCATGCTTAAAAACAGTCATGTAGAAAAAGTGTAGTTGTCTAAGATTTATTCCTTATTAGATTATGTTTTGACGAGTGATTGGATTGCAGTGTGATTTTCTTGTCTCTTGAGAAGCTACAATAGTTAGACTTCATTTTGTTTGCACATATTGTGTCTATATCTCATAAGCTTACAAATTGGATTGAGTAGTAAAGGGTTTATTAACGAAAATTAATTGACCCAACACTCTCAAGACACCAACAATTCATGATCATGTTGATAGGAATTCCTTGTTCTGATTTTCTGAACATATTGATTATTATTTGTGAATCTCCCTCCACCATTAACCTAAATAATCCTTCGCGCTTGGATATGATGAGACCATGGTTTAGAGCCTAAATTTCCATAGTATTGTTAGTGTTCACTCCCATATTGTCAGCGTATATCCATAACAAGTGGTCATACTCATATCTGGAGGCTCCTCCAAACCCTGCAGGGCATGGGTTCCCCTTTGATGCTCTATTAAAGTTGAGCTTAATGAAGCTCAAGGATGGGGGTTCATTTCTTGGAGGGTGTCAGACAAGGAGTCTTTCTTTTGTTTTGAGAAGATATGCCAGAGTCGGGAGATAGATTGAGGGTCGAAAGGATGTGGAGGTCCCTATGATCCCCTTTCCTCTCCTGATTAGTCCAGTTTTCAAGGAGAAATGTTTCTCTTATGGCGTCTTTGATTTTGATCCAAACCTCCTGGATTTCCATGTGCTTCGATTTGAAAATGCATTGGTTTCTTTCTTTCTAGGTTTCCCATAACAAAAAACTTGGGAGGAGTTGCCAAGCTTTGTTTACCACTGGGTTGGGGATAATTTGTTGATTCCAGCCTAACAATGTTTCTATGATGCTCATTCGGTCATGGTTAGATCATATAAATATCATAGTGGCTTGGTCCTAGAGAGTAGAGACGAATGTGAAAAAGGAGGGACCCGAAATGTTTCAGTTATCCCAGGTAAGAGTTTTTCGATGAGATAGGAGCCATAGGAACGTTGAGATTTTGGACCATAGTTGTTGCATCGAGATTCTATTCCAGATGTCTCCATGAGGATGATTTTGGGAGTTTGAAGCAATGCAATATGCCTCTCTGATAGAAAAATTGCCACTTGAGTGTTCCCCCCAACGAAGTTTATTAGGCTAGTCACTATTTTGTATCTTTCGAGAGGTCAAATCCTCCCATAATGCATTCCAATCCACGGGGTTGGGGAGAGAGTCGAGTGATCTTTCAGGAGTCAAGTCCTCCATTATTGAGGCTCTTCTATGGGGCTCCAATAATGATGGAGATGAGTTTTGTTCTGGTTTTTTATAGTTAGCTTAGTTCATCCAACTCGACCTTTTCACCCCATTTCGACAGTTGTTGCGATGCATCCTCCAAAAAGAGGGAGGAATGTCCATTCTTGACCTCCCAAAATAGTGTTGTTGAACTAGGTCATGGTTTAGCCATGCAGTCTTCCAGATGGAGGATCTTGACGGGGCGTTATCCATTTGAATGAGGTTCTGAACCGAACACTAAGTTGCATACTTGTATTTCCAGAAGCAACCCTAGCTGGCTTGAGTATTGTTAAGTCATCACCACTAAGTTTTAGCACCAAGAATTGAATTTAAGGTGTCTGAATTGTGTAGACCAAGCCCTCTAACTAGTTTTGGGAGGCAGACTATGAACTAAGAAACAAGGACCCATTTCCTTTACATTTTGTGTCCTCCCCATAGGAAAGATCTTTGCATGCTCTGAATCACCTTAATGATATATTTTGAAGTAACAAGGGTTAATGGATAGTCAATCACAGTTTGCTCAGATTGCTAGTCTTCAGGATCAGGTTGCTAGTCAAGCTCAAATGATTGCTAAAATGGAGGGTAAACTCGAAGATATGCTACAGTCAGCCGCTAAGCTTCTGAAGGTACCAGTTATTTGCCCTAATATTATATTCTATTCTATTTGGTGAAAGAAATAGAACCCTGTAAACCGATATTGAATCCTCTTTCTTCCTCAATACTTGAAACCCTCCTATTCTTCATTGCTCAAGTTAAGGGAGCTAATCAGTCTTCTCTTCTCTTTATGCTATCTCTAGTTACCGAAAGCATACAAGCGGTGGCCTGCCTTACGAAGTAGTGGGAAGAATAGCTCATTTTATTTCCTACAAGGGTGAAGAATAAGTATAAATGCATGGCTTGAAAAATTTAGTAATGATTATTATCATTCTCTATATAAAAAATTAAAAGAAAGAATCTTCAAAAAAAAATTAACAATATATCAATATAATCACTTAAAAACCTAATATATAAAAAATTAAAAAAAAGAATCTTCAAAAAAAATTAACAATATATCAATATAATCACTTAAAAACCTAATATACAAGAATATAAAGAATAGTATGACTCCGAATAATTGAAAAATAAATAAATTAAAAATACAAAGAGAAAAAGTGATATATAAGATTTATTACAAAATATTCTTAAATATCACAAAACAACAACATATAATCACAAAATTCTAATGAATCTAATTAGTATAATTTTCGTTTGTCATTTCAACATCTTAGAGATTAAATTACCTAAGCAAAATAAAGACAATAATATATTTATTTGTGCTTTTAAAATATAGACACGTTATCCATCAACAAACAATCGTAACAAAATATAAGTTAAAGGTCATCATTACTTTTAACAAGAGATTTTATAATAGAAATGGAAGAAAAGTATTAAACAATTACAAATTAATCTTAACAATATTAATATAATAAAACAATATTAATATAATAAAAGTTAAAGTGAAATTAAAATTTTATAAAAGTTTAAAATTAAAGTATGAATAAGATTGAACTTAAGTTAAAAGGATAGAAAATAATAAAATTATTGAAAAGGAATTAATAATAATAATAATATTATTATTATTATTTTAAGGCCACAACAAAATCAAACATTAATATTTTTTTTAAGGTCACAACAAAATCAAACATTAATAATTTTTTTAAGGTCACAACAAAATCAAACACCAAATTGGTGTATCAGACCTTCTTGTTTGTGGGATAAGGAAACCCTTCCACGCGGTGATTTGATTGTTAATGTCTACGTAAGTATACATATTCTACCCCCTCTGGATTTGAACCCATGACCTCCTAGGAAGAAACACATTTTCTTACTCATTAAGCCCACTCAAGAGGAAGATTAAATTAAAAAAATTGAAATAGGATATAGATTCAAATTAATGTAACCTCTAAATTTAAAAATGAGTTAAATGATGATAAGAAATAAATTACATTAACCTTTGAATCCAATAGAGAAATAAATTGATGATAAAGATGCAAAGTTTTGAGGAGAAAAAGAAGGGGAAAAAAGAATAAACAAATCAAAAGAAAGTTATAAAATAACAATAATCAATTAAGAATAGGTGTAGCTTAACATGATGGGGCTATAAGCTAATAAAGAAGAAAGAAAGAGAGAGAGATTTAATAAGAGTTAGAAAGGTTTATTGAGAAAGATAATGGATTGTGGGTTTCTAGGATTGATTAAGTTTATATCCTTCTTCCAGAAAAAAATTATTGGGATGTTTTTCAATTCAAGCACTTCTTGAATGATACAAGAGGTGCAAAAGGGCGTTGAGACAAGAATTCTAGTCTGGTCAAAGAAATAAGGTGTTCAGATTTGTGAATGTGGTCAACAATCACTGATTTGGAGATAGGTTGTGAAAGGTGTCAGTTATATACTCCTTGAGCCGAGCTTTGAAATATCTACGAATTTGGCCAATGTATGATTTGCCACAAAAACATAGAATTTGATAAACTTATTGACCAAGCATAGGATTATATTTATCTTTAGTAATTCTAAATAACTATTATTAATTTTTATACTATTTTTAATTCAAATATATAGTAATATTAATTTTTTTTACCCCAAATATAAAATTTTATATCTGTAATTGTAAATAGTTTTCATACAATTCCAATTTAATAGAGACAAGTATTATAAATTATTTACATTTAGTGGATTAGTATAGACTTCATTTGCAACTGGATATAAAATTTTATAGATATAAAATTTTATATCCAGTTGCAAATGAAGTCTATACTAATCCACTAAATGTAAATAATTTATAATACTTGTCTCTATTAAATTGGAACTGTATGAAAACTATTTACAATTACATTCTTTATTTAATATAAGTATTTTGAATAAGATATATTTAATATAAACATTACTACATAAAGCTCTTGCCCTAGCTCCCAAGCTCTAGCTCCCCCCCCCATCAAATCATAGAGAACCTTCATGAAAAGGCAATCTCAAGTAATGAAAAATCCCTTTGATTCCCGCCGATGTAGATTTCTTATCGAACCTTAAAAAGATTCAAATGGCTTGAACGAAAACGTCAAATGAGGACCCGGAGGGACTCTTCCGAGGTACGAGGGGGAGGAGGTTTTCAAAACTATGGGCCACCTAAACTTGGTGCCTGCCCCGAACCGCCATCGATCAATCAATCAAGTCAATTAATCAAATCCTTCCCGTCGACATGTCTGTTGGCTGCCATCCTGTTGTGCGCCCCTCTAAGAAGACTAATCAGTTCAAAATCCAATCCAATCAGTCTCAAATGAAATGCTCATAAGTAACCAACATGTCTTCTTCTTGTTTCTAGTCGAGTAGGCAAGCTGAGTTGATATAGGTACTCTGTGGCCACATGGGGGCTTTGCGGCTAGCTCCCTGTGGTCACATGTATTCAGTAACAAGTTCGCAGGCCCAGAGCCTCACGATAAGGTATTAGCCACCATTTTCTCACCCTTTTAACTCTCAAATGACGTTTCTTTTTCTTGAAGAGGGTTTAGTCAGTTGGGGAGAAGTCTATGACTCGGATTTAAAGTTTAGTTGTTAGCGATTAGGGTAGATCATATGGCTACTTATGACAAAGATGTAGATTACTCACCAGATCCGAGTGAGTTGCTTCCTTGGATGGGGACAGTTGGCAGCCCACCAACTCCCTCATTGGTACAACACTGTCGACGACTGTTCCCTCGGAAATTCAGAGTGATTTGTTCTCACAGTTTTCTGGGGTAACAAGTTTATTCCATGGTTCAGCTTTGGGATCATATTCGTGGCTTGGGAGGGAGTCTTGGAGCGGTGATGTTTCAGTGATAGAGGGTTTCGCAAATTTATGCCACGACTCTTTCTTGGCTCAAAGATGCGGACCCCCTTCTCAGGCCTATGAAGGTTCTTTTTATCTTGTCCATTGTGGCTTCTATTCTATGTCGTCCCCAGCTGCAGTCTTCTAGTCATTCTCAGATCCCATAGTGATTTGTATGCCTTTCCCAGAGCTAGGGGACTTGGTGGTTTACCCTAATATTTTTACGGAAGTGATATTTGAAGATCCGAACCTAGGGCTTGTGCACGCTCAGGATTTGGGTCAGGAAACCACTACGGACCGCTACTTTCCATACGAGGATCATGGTTTCTTTTTGGGTCAGAATTCTGGAGAACCGAAGGGAGGGTTTGTTGCCTCTAACTTGCATCCCTCCAACCTTAATGGATGGGATACATGTTTAGGTGGGGAACCAGGCTGATTTTTTCACTAGATTTGGAACATGATTTGAAAGGAGCTCCAACACCGAGACGCAGGAAGCAGAAGAAATGCTTAGAGGCTTAAAAATAAGACCCTAACTTCATCCTAGGTGAAAACCTAACTATGTCTAGGGTAGCGGCGATGGCAGATAAAACAATAGTCGGAAAAGCTTGCGGTAGACAATTCAGAAAAAAAAATTTGAGAGACTGGGCCATTGCAAATTGGGGTGTACCCTCCAACTCCTCGTCCATAATATTTCGCCTCTCCAGAGGTTGGTTTATGATCATATTCTCAGAGCCCATTCAAGCGTTGGACGTGCTTCAAAAAAGCTGGTCAATTGACTCTTCTCCAGTTCTAATGAAGTTATGGAATCCCACTTTTGATGCAACAAGTGAGCACTTGGATTCCATTTCGATCTAGGTTCGATTGCTAGGAATCCCTCCTCACCTTTGGTCAGAAAAATGCTTTCAAGAAATCAGGACTTTTCTGGGGGAGTTCCTGGCTGCTGATATGGGATTCATAGATACGAGAGAGATGTTGGTGGAAAGAATTTTTGTCTCTCTAAATATCAGGGAAGGACTATGGGAATTCCTTAACCTAACTGACTTGGGACAGATAAAGGTCCAAATACTAGACTATGAAGGTGTGCCCTTTCAGTGTAGGATATGCCACGAATATGGGCATATTGTTATGGACTGCAAAAAGTCCTCTCGAGGGCGCATTGGCTCTCATTCTTCCGATGTGAGCAGGCTCGTCCAAGAGCGTCAGGAGGCTACCGAGGGAAACTCTTCATCTTCAGTGTCGACATCAGTGGGTACCCAATCCTCCAACCTGAAAACTCTCCTGACTTCTATGACAGATGGACAACCTATGCCGACGGGGGACGCTTCGGCTATTGTTTTGACCTTAGGAGATGAGGCGAGTACAAACTGCAGCCCGACAACAACACCACAACAACTGATCGACAAGTTTTTGGTATGCAACTTTCTATCCCCCGTCCAGTAAATGGTATGCTAAAACATTTCAATTTTATTATAAAGGAATGTAACCCCTCTTTTCAGAACCTCCCCTTTCCAAATACTGTGTCTATAAAACCACATTTCACCTCTTCTCATCTTCCATATCCGTTGTTGGCTGATTTCTCTCTTCACTCGGGCTCTCCTCCTGATTCCCCTTCTTCTTGGTCTTCTAAAGAACCCTCCTCTAAGGGTTTTGAATATTTGATCATTCGTTTCCAACTTCACAACAAATCGATCTCCATTCCTACAACAAACTCCATGGGCTTGGGCCCTAATCTGGAATCTCTGAAGACAAAAAAGGGATGAGGTAGAATGTCACATATATCCATAGCTCAATCTTGTTCACTGGTGGATATTGCTTCAGGCCGACAACAATCTATTCTCGGGGCTCTTAGAGCAGAAAAATCCCCTGTAGGGGTTCCCCCATGAAAATCCTTTCTTTTAATTGCAGGGGTTTAGCGAGTGCCTACAAAAAATCCTCTTTGAATAGGTTGGTCTCCCTACACTACCTTGATGTTGTTCTTTTCCAAGAATCTTTAGCAGATGAAGTCTCGACCACCAAGACTCTATCTACTCTCTTCCTAGGATGGATTTTCCTGGGATTGGACACTTGAGGAAGGTTGGGTGGCCTAGCCATTGGATGGTGTTCTAGAAGTATAAAGCTATTAAACTCCTGGGATTTTGACTCTTGTTTGGGGGTAGATGTTTAGGTGGAAGGAATTGGCCTGGAGGGAAGAATAATCAATGCTTATGGGCCACATTCATATAGGATTCCTTTATGGGATTCTCTGTTTAGAAAAGATCTATTGAAGGAAGAAAATACAATAATTGGAGGCAACTTCAATTTTTCTTTGGGGGAAGTTGAAAGTTGGGGTCCTTTGACACACGTTGACCCTCAAGTAGAGTACTTCAACCATATTATGTATTCTAATGGATTTATTGATATAGAACCAATTAAGGTTCTTCCCACCTGGAGAAATATGAGGGTTGGGGAGGCTGATGTCGCCAAATGATTAGACCATATTTTGATCTTGGAATCTATGTCGATGCTTCCTTTCCAATTCCGTCAATGGATTGGGAGTGGCAGAGAATTAAATCATTCCCCAGTCTAGTTTGTTTTTTACAGTCGTCCCCAAAAGATGGATTCCCCATTCAAATTCAACTCTACTTGGCTAAAGGATGAAGGTTTTCAAAAGTTGGTTAAATCAAACTAGATCCATTTATAGGATTCAGATGGAATTTTGATTGCCATCCAATTTGTGACTAATCTAAAAAAAATAAAAAAACTAGTCATTCCTTGGGAAAAAAACAAAACAAAAAGAAGACGAGCAAGAACTCAAAAGTATTGAGGACCAATTGGAAGTGATTTATCAAGATACCGAATCTGGTTTCTTCTCAGGATCCTCTCGAGAAAACTTGAAGAGTCTTGAGGCAAGACATAGACAATTGATGGTAGATCAAGAAGCAACCTAGAGGCTTAAAAGTTGCACAATCTGGCTAGAGAATGGGGACGAGAACACCAAATTCTTCCATGCCTATGCCAAGGGGCGGAAAGATGCCAATACAATTTGGAGCTTAAAGGATCAGGAGGGAAGATCAATTACTTCTTTTGATGGGCTAGAGAATATGGGAAAAGCCATTTTCAGTCAGTTATCACATATAGTTGTCAAGGGCAACAGATTGTCCAACTTCGCAGCCTGCACAAGAAACATCAAAGTGTGGCATTCAGAGAAGTCCATTTCGAGCTCGAAATGCAAGCAACATGCGAGATCAACTTCAACGACGAACATTTCTGAGAGTATCAGATCGACGATTCGTAGGAATCGGGGGTTCAAAATATTGTTAAAGTTGTTTGTCAAAGGTCCGAAGTCCCGAAACCCGAAGTTCCTGAAGACCCAAAACACCCGAAGCCCGAAGGCCCAGAGTAAGTCTCAGTCGTCCGATTCAAATGGACATGCCTAGGGCTCCAGAGGAAAGCGAAGGGGAAAAAGCGAGATTTGAGTTTTGATTTTCCCGGAGCCTGGAGACCTGAAGGGATCTTAGCTGTTGATCCAGGAGCCATGCATTGCCATATCCTTAACTCCGGGTAAAAGCGCATGGAAGAGGATGAGGTTTGAGATTTGATTTTTCCATATTTCAGAGACCCGAAGGAGATCTCAGTCGTTGATTTAAGAGGGCGTGGCAGTCATCAGTATGGACATTTGGCGCACTCATCGGTCGTGACACCTGACATCTATTCTGCAATGACACATCAACATGGTGATACCAGGAGTTTCAGGTCAGATCATCCTTTGAGAGATATTATTGTTCAATGTCAAAAATAGCTCCCCCCCCCCTAGGGAATAGTTTGGCGGTTTCTAAAGATGGCGGGTGGTTAAGCTTGGAGGTGGCGCCAAATCTGGCAGGTGTGCCTTAGATCTCAGCTTGGGACCAGATCTATGACCACAATGCATTGCGGGGGCACAACATGCTCGGGCGATAATTTTATTAAGTGGTCTCGCAATGGAAACCATGGTAAGGAAAAAGTGCTACATGGCGAAAGATCATGGATTGCGGGCCCAAAAGAGGTCTGAACCTAAACCACCTCTAAGCGGCCCCACAATCACATGTTTATATGGCACCCTATCCAAGAGAATCACGTGGCCTCTCCCTGAGCATTAACTCTCGTTCAATCTCTGAGGAAAAGCAGTTAATGGAGGGTAGGTTAGGTTGGTGAAACCTTGTCTCACCACTTAAATGGAAATCCAGGCCGGACTTTCAGCAAGTTGGTTCTTCTGCAGGTTCCTACTAAAACACGTTTTCATCTGACAGAAGACTACATGTGCAGTTTGCCAGAGAACATGCAGACGTAAAGCCTTGAATGCAAAGACTCGAGCATGCCTCTGCTGTTAGTGGAAAATTGTTATCAGTATATAGGAATCATTTTGATATTTTTGTAAGGGGGTCATTGGGTTGAGCAGAGATCCCAATTTTGTAATGCTTGTGATACCGGAGTTGTTCTCTGGTTATGTGATCGATTTGAGACTTTCACGTTAATAGAAGTCAACTTCTTATTTCTTTTTGTCTGTAAAAATTGTTTGAAACACTCGGGTATGGATGATCCAACCAAGGATCGTTATGTGGTTATAATGGTGGTTTGATTATAGCTGCATCGTGATCGGTTTTAATCATTTCCCAGTGTTGTCTTTTCCCTCTTACATTATATGGCTCAGGAATGGAAGATCCAGTCGAGCTGTTGCAGTTTCAGGATGATGGAGGTTTGATCATTCTGCTGTTGTAACTGTGTTGCTTGCACCAAATTTCAGTGTCCGAAGCTTGGGCTCCATATTGCTCTTGAGTTCGAGCTTTTCCTCCTCGAGCTACTGGAAGGCCCGATGCCCATAGCAGTCTCATTCACCTCTCTCACTAAGTCTTCCCTTTTCTCTCACTTTAACTCAATTTACTTAATGAAGTTAATGTGGCCCTCACTTCCCTATGCATTTCTTGTCCAGTTCTGTGTTGAACATCATTCATATTTTGAGTTTTGTCCATTGACCTCCATCCATATAAAACCAACATCTACCTAAAATCTGATGGGTAATGGGCTTATCCTCCCGCAATATGAGGGTGACTCTTAGTGATAACATTCTTGGCGCCGTTGTCAGGGAACGAATTGAAGACATTTCCTTGGGTAAGAACGACAACGAACTTCTGATTCTGAAGGTGCCTCAGAAATCAGAACCACTGAAGGTTCAAACTTGCACGTAGTGACTCCACAATCGAAGACTCCAATGGGGAGGATCCTATTGACAGAAATATGACCATACTGAAGGGGAAGACCAGGTATCAATTTATGAGATTTATTCATGAAATCCTGTTCTTGTTTATCAACTCATTTCTCTCTTTCCCTTCACATATAAAGAGGATTATCCTCTACTTTGTCTATTCATATGATAATAGGCCTTCCTTTATTTATCCATCCTTGGAAGAAGAAAGCATGACCTCTTCTTGTGTTGTAGATACCGATCTCGTGTCTTCACCTCCACCTATTCATAAAAGTGAGATTTGTATTGCATCTCCTCTTGAAATTGATCACCCTTGTAGCCCTGAGGAGGTTGAAAATAATTCACAGTCTTCTCAAATCTCGTTACCCTCCGTTATTCCTGCTGAGCCTTGCCATCAACTCGTTAATCCTAATGATTAGCCCACTGCTTATCAAATTAAAATCATAAATAAGTTGTTTAAACCTTTAAGGCTTCCACATGACCTTCATCCTTATCCTCGTTATGCCTTTGAGTATCTTCCTCATTTTTTTGGAGAGGATCATATTACAACTGAGAGGAATTTGGAGGCCTTTGAGAGCTTTGTCAATCAGTTTGAGATTTTTCATGGTGATGTTGCCATGAGGTTGTTCTCACAATCCATTTCTGGAGATGTTGCTATGTGGTTTAGATGTCTAGAAGCCAGTTCTATTGGATCCTGGACCGAGCTATTCCATGCATTTTTAAAGTGTTGGGGTGAGAACAAGTCCCTTGATAAATACTGGTTTGATTTTAATGCCTTGAGGAGAGGGGAAGAGGAAGCCTTGACTGTCTTCAACATGAGGTTTTACATTGTTTATCATAGTATGCCTATGGAGATTAGACCCACAGAGACTATTGCCATGGTGTACTATGTCATGGCTCAACATCCAGAGCTGGTCCTTCTCCTGAGAGAGAGGAAATATTCATCGTTAAGACACTTATTTGAAGATGCTGAAGAAGTCGAAGAGAACATCAAGGTTAGCAAGGGGGTTCATATGCAAGCATATCTTGAAAAATTGCATGTGCCTAAGGAAGAAGACTGTCAACATGTTTCATATTCTAAGAAAGAAGATAGTGATTATGAATCAGATCTAGAACAAAAACAAGGAAAAGGGACTACATCTGTTGACGATCGAGAGTTGTTTTTGAAGAAGCAGGGAGGTTTTTTATTTGCAAGCAGAGAGGCATTTACAGAGGAGCAACTTGGTCTTTTAAAGAAGCCAAGATTCTATCACATGATTCATGATCCTATGGCTATACACATGGAATCATATGTTTCATATTTTGAGGATTTCCAAGAGCATACCGCATAGCCTTTTCCTTTATACATTGAGTAAAAACATTGTGTGGAAATCCTCCATTCTGTGCCTACAGAACACAAAGGACAGAGCTTTCCCATGTTTCTTGTTTATGATGATTATGATTCTGATCCTTGGGAGAGTCACGAAGAAGAAGTGGGAGAACCAAATGTGCAGTTCATATCCTACACAAAGCCTGCAAATGAGAAACTGTCACCTGGGATCAGTCAGCCTACATCAACCGTTCGCTCACCTGTGATTTCCAGAGACATTCAATCATGTGTGAGCAGCTGTAAGACATAACATATTTTCTATCACCAACCCAATGGGTTTTGTCATTTTCTCTATGAACCTGTAATGGAGTACATGGAGTTGCATTTCCTTCACGTCTTGGAGCCGATTAGCTTTATCTTGAATTCAATACTGGGAAGAGAGCTGGAAAGCGTAACCATTTTGCTGTCACAGTTGCATTGTTTTTATTTGATCAGTGACAGAGTAAACAAGTTTGAATCTAGGGAGTTGCTTGAATGGCCATGGTGGAAGTTTGCTTTCACCTAACACTTTGTAAATATCAATTAGTCTAGGAATGTGTTGGCTTTCGGAAGTCACTCCTGGATTGCTAGCAGGAGCAGAGCCCGAAGCCCATCAGTTTAATGTCACGATTTATTTAAAGGGTGATCAAATGGAGAAAAACTCAGAACAGCATCGCATCAACTCAGAAACCAAACCAGGCATGCATGATAGAGTGAGGTATTAATAAACTCCAAACAGTGAGTCGTAATAAAGGGTGAGTAGGTGGAAGACTTTCGCAAGAAAGGCGCAATGGTCTATCACAAACATCAGGTGTGTAACAGACTGAGAAAGAAATCTATTCGAACACAAAATCCTTTTATATCCAAACACAAATACCAGAGAATACAAAGATGTCACAACAAATCCTTTATCGTAACAAGATTGTTAAGTCCACGTGAATCCTTCAACTGTGAACCCTCCAGCAAAAGACGAGACAGAGATGGAAAAGAGAGAACTATTTGTTATAAACCAAGAAATCTCAAACACAGAGGCATAACTAGGAGACCAGAGTATCGCTGAAACTTTACAGTCAGGAGCTTAGCTCTACCATCGATAGATACAAAAATGGCAAAATCGCCTACATATACTCAAAACAACAACAGCAGCGAAACCAAGAAAATGCAATAAAAGCTTTGCGTCTACATGGCTTCTGACACTCTGCAGCCGCAATCTTTGAATAACCGTGCGACTTATGGCAGACGCGATCGATCTTCTGACAGTTACATCGACGAATCGACGTGCCTTTAATTCAATGCGGGACGTCCCCATTATGGCGGAGACGATGTCTAACCACCCTCAACTGCCACAATAATTGCTTCTTGGGATTGAGAACGGTCAGGCCAACTCAACATCTTGGGATAGGGAAGACTTCTTGTGCTGACACCTGGGACAACTGAATATCTTGAGGGTTGGACCTGGGGGCCAATGTGGAGGGCATGGTGTATGGTAGGAGCGATGGCATCAGGGGAGCGTGTGGCAGGAATGGCGAGAAGTGTGAGTGATGACAGAGAGGAGTGATGGAGGATGATCCATGGCGGAAGACACCATGGTAAATGGGGGGGGAAGACGGGAGAAACAATCTCGCCTTCGGGTGAGAGACTGACGTGGAAAGGAACGGGACGCGTGGCAGGCAATGAGTGGATGGTGGGAAGAAGGGAGAGCCACGCGGACCAAAGAGGAGAGATGAATGGATGACACACAACATCGGGGGAAAGGTGAAAAGGAAGGTGAAACGACGGGAGAAGGGCCCACACGGGATTAAAGATAGGGCAACTGAGAAGGACGTGGCTGCCTTGGCGTCGTTGATCTGAGCACTGAAATCTCAGCCGTGGGAAGCTGCTTTTTCGATTCCGGACCCCCCCCCTCCGCTTAAAG